>JAHKKF010516846.1:2411-14512 GCA_019740295.1 Labeo calbasu | reverse complement strand
TATTACTCATTCTTACTGTTACCAATGTTTTATTAATTTTACTTTTATATTCTAAAATTGTAATATTTAATAAATATAAATGTAATAAAATATAAAATGTTAAAAAAATAAAACATATAACATAATAACAATAAAATACAATCTTGTGTAAATTACAAACCAATTTGTAATTTTTTTTTACACTGTTGATATGAGTGTTGACTTGGTTCAAATAAATTTGAAGAAATGAATACTATATATAATAATTATTCAATAATATGTTCACAGAGAATATTAAAATATTCATAAAAAAATGCTTTTAAATAAATTTATTGCACATTCTTACTGCTACCAATGTTTTATTACTTTTATTAATAAACTATTTAATAAAAATAAAACGTAATAAAACATTTCATATTTAATCATGATTTATTATTACTAATATAATATTAACAATAAAATGATTTAAAAATAATATCCTGTGTTGTGTTGTAAAATTACAAACAAATCTGTATTGTTTTTAGACTCTAAATGAGTGTTAACTTGGTTCTTCAAATAAATTGAAATAAACCAATACTATATATAATAATTAATAATAATACGTTCACAAAGATTAATAAGAGTAATAAAAACCAAATGTATTTAAATAACAAATGTATTGCTCATTTTTACAGTTACCAAGGTTTTATTACTTTCAATTATAAAATATTTAATCAATTTTAAATGTAATAAATAAAACATTTAATATTTAATCATGAGTTATTATAAATAAAAGTAAAATTAACAATGAAATTATTTAAAAATAATATTCAGTGTAAAATTACAAACCAATCTGTATTTTTTAAGACTCTAAATATGAGTGTTGACTTGGTTCATCAAATAAATTAAATTAAATCAACACTATATATAATAAATTATAATACGTTCATGTATTTAAATAAATGTATTGCTCATTTTTACAGTTACCAATGTTTTCTTACTTTTAATTATAAAATAGTTAGTCAATTTTAAAATTAATAAATAAAACATTTAATTTTTAATCATGATTTATTATAAATAAAAGTCAAATTAACAATACAATTATTTTAAAATAATATCCTGTGTAAAATTACAAACCAATTTGTATTTTTTTAGACTCAAAATATGAGTGTTGACCTGGTTCATCAAATAAATTAAATTAAATCAACACTATATATAACAAATAATAATAATACGTTCACAAAGATGAATAAAAGAGCAATAAAAACCAAATGTATTGAAATAACAAATTTAATGCTCATTCTCATTATTAATTTGTAAAAAGTATTTAAAAATACTATGCTCTGTAAAATTACAAATCAATTTGTATTTTTTTTACACAGTAAAAATTTGTGTTGACTTGGTTATATATATACACCGACACACACACACACGCACACATATATATATATATATATATATACTTTTTTTTTTTTTCCCTCAAACTGTGATTATTATTTGCTGTAAAGCAGTGTGTTAGGAAGTCACACTCAGATGTGTTTACAAAAGTGGAGCTGGAAGTGTATAATTCATCAGTACACTGAACTTTTTTTAACTTTCTGGAAAAACAGATCATAGTGCCAAATGTTTCTCACATGTGACCGTGTTTCTTTGAAACACTGGCCCAAACAAAGTTCATATTTCCTCAGCTTTCCTGTTTACAAGCCTCGCCGAAGAAACAATGTCTCCTCAAGGACAACGTCGTGAAACACCTGTGACGCAACTACAATAAGAGAAACCACAATGCCTTCCTAGCAAATAATACACAGTTTGCACAGCTCCTTCCAACTAATAATATTTTGTATTATGAAGCATCACAACGTCCTTTTCAAGTTATTAAAACGAAGCGATGTGTCCCGCGTATGTAATCCTACTGTAATACACTCCTACAGGCTCTAGCGATCTTCTGATCCCTCATTATGCAATACATTTCTCACCTCACGTAACCCTATTCCACATCCTACTCATTCAGACTGCTTCTCTCTTTGTCTGTTCCCTTCACCTCTGCTCTTATCAGGACGCAGCAGTGCTGTGCAGAGGCTGGTGGCTTTGGCTCTGAGTAGCGATGCATCTGTCTGCCAGAGACCTTGGTGAAACATTCCCCTTTACCAGACAATATGTGACTAAGACACCGCGAGTCTGTGCATATTAAAATGGAGCTGACGGATGGGACAGACCGCGTCTGACGCTCGTTAAGACACCCATTGCAGAGAAAATGAACTCGTAAAGCCGTGCGGTTGTGCTAACAAAGAACACTGTGGATACGGTCACAAGCCAGTGACATTTTGGAGTGGGTTTGCTCATTATTTGGAAAGCGCAGACTCATTGTACGTTTAACAATGTCATTTTCTTAAAACGCATAGAGACACGGAGAATGTGCCTAGTAACAGTTGTTTTGTTTTGGGTTTTTTTAGCACTTGATTCGCTGAGTTAAACAAGACAGGGTACACATTTCTTGATTCAGTTTGATTCTGATTCACCAGCTCTTGTTTTGTTTAGATTCCAATTTCAATTAGATTTGGTAACTCGTCTTTTCATTACAAGAATCGTCTCTAGGATCAGGGTAAACTGGTGACAATTTACGTTCTGATTCACTGAAAAGAACCGGTTCATAAGAGTCATTTGTTTGTGAATCAGGATAGATTTTCTGTGCTGTATATTTTGATGTACTAAAAAGAACCAGTTCCTAAGAGTCATTTATTAATGAATAAGAATACACCAGTTTTGCTGTATGCATTGACTCATTAAAAGGAACTGGTTCAAAAGAATCATTTGTTTGTGAATCAAGATACACTAGCCTTGCTGTACGTTTTGATTCAGTAAAAGGAATTGGTTCGTAAGAATCAAATTTTTCATGAAGCACTATTTTAAAACAAAAACATGCATCTTATTCACTGTTCATCGACAATCCAGTTTATGAACGAGTGACTCTTATGAACCAGTTCATTTTAGTGAATCAAAACAAATAGCCTGTCCAGTGCAGCCCAGTTCACAAACAAATGACTCCAGTAACATGGTTCTTTTAGTGAATCAAAACACAGAGCAAGTCAAGTGTATTTTGATTAATGAACAAATGATTCTTGTGAACTACTTCCTTTCAGTGAATCAAAACATACAGCATGAACAATGAAGCTTGATTAATAAACAAATGACTCTTTTGAGCCAGTTCCTTTTGGTAAATCAAAACATATAGCAAGACAAGGGTATTTCTTGCTGTATGTGTCGACTCATTAAAAGGAACTGGTTCATAAGAATCATTTGTTCATGAATCAAAATAATTTTTTCTTGCTTGATGTTTTGATTCACTAAAAGCATCTGTTTTATACAAGTTTTGTTTGTGAATCAGGTTACTCTGTCATATGCATGAATCCATTGAACTGGATGTGCTGTATGTTTTGATTCACTAAAAAGAACCGGTTTATTAGATTCATTTGTTTATTAATCAGGCTACATTGGATGTGCTGTATGTTTTGATTCATTAAAAGCATCCGTTTCACACAAGTCTTTTGTCTGTGAATCAGGCTACTCTGGTCATGTGGTATGTTTTGATACACTAACAAGAACCGGTTTATTAGAGTCATTTGTTCGTAAATTGGGCTACAATGGAAAGGCTATTTGTTTTGATTCACTATAATGAACCAGTTCATAAGAGTCATTTCTTTGTAAATCAGAATACTCCAGTCTTGCTGTATGTTTTGATTCACTAACAAGAACCGGTTTATTAGAGTCATTTGTTTGTGAATTGGGCTACACTGGACAGGTTATTTGTTTTGATTCACTATAATGAACCAGTTCATAAGAGTCACTTGTTTGTAAATCTGCATACACCACTTTGCTGTATGTTTTGATTCATCAAAAGGAACTGGTTCGTAAGAATCCATTTTTAATGAATCAAAATATACCAGGGTGTGTTTTGATTCACTAAAAGGGACTGGTTCATAAGAGTCATTTGTTCTTGAACTAGATGTGCTGTATGTTTTGACTCACTAAAAGCGTTGGTTTCATACAAGACTTTTGTTTTATAAATCAAGCTACTCTGAACATGCTGTATGTTTTGATTCACTATCAAGAACCGAATTGGGCTACACTGGATAGACTATTTGTTTTGATTAATTAAAATGAACCAGTTCATAAGAGTCATTTGTTTGTAAATTGGGCTACACTGGACAGGTTATTTGTTTTGATTCACTAAAATGAACCAGTTCATAAGAGTCACTTGTTTGTAAATCAGCATACACCAGTCTTGCTGTATGTTTTGATTCATCAAAAGGAACTGGTTCGTAAGAATCAATTTTTCATGAATCAAAATACACTACTGTATGTTTTGATTCAATAAAACAAATCAGTTCATAAGAGTTATTTGTTTGTGAATCATAAAACACAATGCTGTATGTTCTGATTCAAAAAAAGGAACTGGTTGGTAAGAATCAATTTTTAATGAATCAAAATACACTGTTTTGATTCACTAAAAGCATCTGTTATACGCAAGTCTTCTGTTTGTGAATCAGGCTACTTTGGTCAAGCTGTATGTTTTGACTCACTAAAAAGATATAGTTCATAAGAGTCATTTGTTCACAAATAGGGTTACACTGAACAGGCTATTTATTTTGATTCACTAAAATGATCCAGTTCATAAGAGTCCCTTGTTCAGAAACTGGACTGAGCGCATAAGATGCAGATTTTGTAGTGGTTGTTTGGTGAATTTACCCAAAGATATTACTGTTTTCTTATTCAATCCACAGTGTGCAAGAAGTCTACATTAACTTACACAAAGGGCCGAATCTAATGTGTGTGAGTCATTCTAAAAAGTCAACAATCCCTCCAATGAGCTGCATCAACACAAACATAACTGTATACACACCCCAGGCATGAATTCCACAAAGATGGACAGCTTTTTCTGCACCGCATCACGCAAGCAGCCGTAGTACTGCACTATACGGTCATGTCGCAGATTCTTCAAGAGCTGAATCTCGCACTCCAGTGCGTTCACTTCCTGCAGAGAGAGACAAAGAGAAAAATAAGTAAGTAGAACGTCTCTACAGTGCATACATGCTGTGATCACCCGAGTCTACTTCATACTTACCTTGCTGGTCTCCTGACACTCAGGGTCAAAGGGCACCTGCTTGGCCGCCAGCTCACGCCCCGTGTCAACATCGTAGCAGAGGTAGACCTCGCCAAACGCTCCCCGACCGAGCAGTTTCCCCTGACGCCAGTTTACAGGAGCCCTTGGGGCTGAGGAGAGTAAGAAGAAACAAACCACGTTAACCTCACCAGCAAACCGCAGACTGAAACTTAAAGTAGACCAAATCACACACAGAGACTCGCTGACGACTCCGAGTCAAACCGCAACTGCATGCTATACAGATCTACACTTTCAGATTTATTTGCAACTGCTCCCCTCTTGGGCAATAAACTAGGATTTAAATGAACAGAGAGGCAGACAGTTGACTATTGGCAGGCGCTGCAAGTTTTTCAAAACTAAATATTAAACACCTGAATATTACTTCTTTAAATCAAGGTCACGTCGAACTGAAGCAAATCCTTCAGGGTGCGTTTTTTTTTTCCTCAGCACTCTAATACGTCTTGTGTTTGGCAATATCTGAATCTCTTTTTTACGGCTCTCTCATGACTATCATGAGACACGCACATAATAATACTGTCTGCATTCTGCTTTTGTTTAATAAACATGCTGTATGGATCTAATCATAGATGATAGAGAACTTTAAATCTGGTTGCAGTTAAACTACACCCAACACCACTCACCAGAAAAGATTTACGCATCTCTCAGATTCATTTCCCCACTTATTCTATGACGGACACATTTGCGTCAGCATTTACGATCATTTTAATCAGCTTAGTGTTGCTATAATGGCATTTGACATGAAGCTATCTGAATAGTTTATGGAGGCACTGGGGGGGAAAGAAGCCACAGGCAGACAACAGAGACAAGCATCCATGTTCATAAGTCAAACTCAGGCGCCCGTCCTGGATTCCTCTGAGGAAATAGAGCTGATTAAAGAACCTGTTTGCAGACTGCAGAGCTCAAACATATGAGGGGCACAGAACAAACCATGCAGAGTTGGGTTTATTCATCATCTCTAATAGAGACGGGAAGTATGAACAAAATCGAACGATAACTGTGTGTATATAGTTATTAAATTAGTTATTACAGTTATTAAAGCCAGCTGAAAGAGATTAGTTACAAATACTCTGATTTGATTTTGATTTGATTAAATTCTACGTTTATAAGATTCCAATTTTTTAAACAAGTCTCAGTTAAGATGTCCATTTCACTAGCTTATTCTTAAATTGTAAAAGACACTGTTTTAAACTGATTCAAAACATTAACTCTTTTGATCTATTCATTAAATAAACCAACCGTTCATATGAGCCATTTGCTTGTTAACTACACTGGTGGTGTTGTTTTGATTTCCGAAAAATAATTGGTTCATAATAGTCATTTCCTTGTGAATTAGATTATACTGATCATGTTATTTTTTTGCATGCAGCCTGCATGGACTACTCAATTGAAACAAGTTTATTGCCATCAGGTTAAAGGAAACCTTGTGTATTAAGACATGTATCTCTTAATGTAATATAAATGATGTTGCTTACTGAAATTTGTAATAGAAAACGCATGAAAGATGTACAGTGTTTTGTGTTTTTTTTGTTTAGTGATAGTTGTTAATGAGTCCCTTGTTTGTCCTGAACAGTTAAACTGCCTGCTGTTCCCACAAATTTTGACAATGACTGTATGATTTTGAGATCCATCTTTTCACTCTGAGGACAACTGAGCGACTCATATGCAACTATTACAGAAGGTTCAAACGCTCACTGATGCTTCAGAAGGAAACACAATACATTAAGAGCCGGGGGGTGAACACTTTTGAACAGAATGAAGATTTTTCTTATTTTTGGTAAATATCACATTAGTACTACCCTTAATAAGCTACAGAAGATACCTACATGTTTCCCAATAAACAAAATAAGTTAAATTTACCCTGATCTTTAAATTCCAAAAGTTTTCAACCCCCTGACCCTTCTCTAGCCCTTAATGCATGGTGTTTCCTTCTGAAGCATTGGTTGGAAAGGGTTCAAATACAACAAAAAAAAAAACCTAAAGCATTCCTGGGACCTGAAGGATTTTCTGAAGAACAGTGGGCAGTTTAACTGTTCAGGACAAATATGGGATTCATGAACAACTATAAAAAAACGCAGCTGTGGATTATAAGGTAACAACACAGTATTAAGAATCAAGTGTATGTAAACTTTTGATTAGGGTCATTTTTATAAATTCAACTATTATTTTCTCTTGTGGACTGTATGTAAGTGTCTTTTATGTGAAACATCTTATTCAGGTCAGTACTAAATAAAAAATAACATGCATTTTCTATAATCCCTCTTATTTTAGTAAAATAATTAACATTTTGCAAGGTTGATTTTGCAAGGTTTATGTAAACTTTTTTACATACTTTCTTCAACTGTACGTTATTTTAAAAAATCATTTTATACATATTTGGACACATTTTGGACTATGGGGGCGCCATTATTTCGATGATGTGAAATGGTTGCACTCGGTGAGCTACTGACGCTACCTGTTTCGATGCCACATTGTGTGGGTTTTGGTTGTAATTTTCAGTCAAAGGGCAACAAGAGAATCGATATGTCTTCACTGCTTTTCTAGCCATAAGAAAATGAGAAAAGAATAGGAAGATGCCTGTGGACGAATAAAACTTCCTAAAGACCTGCGTCTTTGTTCTGTCCACTTTAGCCCCGATGCCTTTGAGGCTTTTAAGCAACCACAGCTACTGAAAAAGCTTACAAATGGCAGAGACAAGAAACGTTAGATGCCATCCTGGCAGGATGTAAACATTGCCACCTGTAAGCTCTTTCAGTAGTAATAATGGCGCTCCCCTCATAGTCCGAAATATGTATAAATATAAATCTTTTATGGGTTTTCTACTACATATTTCAGTAACAGACATCATTTCCATTTTATTAAGCCATACAAGTTTTAATACCTGATTTCTTTTGCTGGGTTGCTACAGATTTAGTCAAAGCAGATGGTACATAGACAGCAGTGCAGCCCTACTTATGCACTGAGAAAATATTCATGGTTACGCTACAACCAGACACACTTCTGGTCTGAAGGCAAGTTGGCAAATGTGCTTTATGTGGTTTTCTTTTCTAATGGTCTGCGTAAGTGTCCTCATGTGTATGCATGTACTGTATGTGCTCTTACATTTAGGAGTGTTGCGTTGGCTGTTTTTCTCAGTCCAGCTGATGGAGTGCACATCTCCACTGTACAGCAAGGTGCTTTCTCCATTGTAGCTGCGTGTACGGCTGGACGGGACCAGCTGAAACAGGTTCTCCTGAGGCATAAAGCTTCGAGGGAAGGTCCTTCGACCTGAATACAAACAAATATTTTAGACACCCGATACTAAATACACCATTAGAGCTTTTGACCAACAAACTTCCATGATCTTTTTTGATTCAAATTCCTATAGAGTGGCACTCCCAGGGCACACACGTGATGCATTATTACTTTAAAAACACTCAAATCTGCTTTGGTAAAACCAAATGCATAAATAACATTCCCTATGAATTGTGTAAATCTTTACAGAATTTGAATGTTTTGAATCATCTCTTCATGCTTTAAGGCAAATACAATCAACATGTCCAAACATCTTCCTCCCATTCCCTAATTCTCTCTCTCTCTCACGCTCTTCTTTTCCTTTGTCTCTCGCTTCCTCCATCAAGTTTTCCACAAGGCAGGAAACTCCTCTCAGTACAGTGTTTTGCAACAGTCAGTGCGCCTCATCAGGGGAAACACAAATAAAACACACACACATACACTTCTTGAGTTCTGGGGAAACTCAAATCATGCTGGCCATGTGCACAGCTTTATCTGCCTCCGGCACTGCACGTAATATAAAGAATATGTAATATCCCTGTAGAAAATATCAGCACCTGTGGTAACAGCATAAACTAGCCTTCTAGTCTCTTCAGCATGGATGAAAAGGGGGTTTTGTGGCCGGCTAAAAATTTATGGATCTGGGCTGCAAACGCATGTTTGATTCCAAGTAGGAGAATCAGCAAGAACACAGTCTTGTTCTGTGCCACTGAGCAATGCCCTCCACGCTAAAACACAATCCAGAGGGACGGCGCATGCAATTAGCAAATTGTGACTTGCTTTGGATAAGAAAGCATCCGCTAAATGTTAACCAAAGAATTAATTTACTAATTAGGCGCTCTGAGAATTGAAGAGAAGCTCCAAACAGCAGAAGTTTATGCTTGTAACACCAGTTTTCATGCAGACTTGCATTGTTATTTTATAAAAACATAATAGCGCAATTATGAAAGAGGAACAAAACATATGTGATACCATTGTCTAAAACAAATGAATCAAGCCCAGACAGAAACTACTTTTATTGCATTTTGGGGGAAAATACACTACCAGTCAAAAGATTTTGAATGTTTTGTAAAGAAGTGCTCACCAAGCCTGCCTTTATTTGATCCAAAGTACTGCAAAAGCAGTACAATTTTTTTTTTTTATATTTAAAATACCTGTTTTCTATTTGAATATATTTTAAAATTCAATTTATTCATGTGATTTAAAAGCTGGTTTTTCAGCATCATTACTCCAGTCACATGTTCCTTCAGAAATTATTATAATTCTGATTTGCTGCTCAAAAAAACATTATGTTGAAAATGGCTGAGTAGAATTTTTCAGGTTTCTTTAATGAATAGAAAGTTCATAAGAACAGCATTTATCTGAAATAGAAATCTTTTGTAACATTATAAATGTCTTTATCATCACTTTAGGTCAATTTAAAGCATCTTTGCTATATAAAGTATTAATTTCTACAATTTCTTTCCCCAAAAAATTTAAAACTCCAAGCTTTTGAATGGTATAGCGTATAATGTTACAAAAGCTTTTTATTTCAGACAAATGCTGACCATAGGATCTTTCTATTCATCAAAGAATCCTAAAAAACGTATAATAATAATAAAAATGTTTCTTAAACGGCAAATCAACATATTAGAATGATTTCTGAAGGATCATGTGACACTGAAGACTGGAGTAATGATGCTGAAATTTTAGCTTTGATCTTAAGAATAAATAGCTTTGTAAAAAAAATTTTTTACTATTTATTTTAAATAGTAAATGTACTTCAAAATTTGACTGTATTTGCTGTATTTTGGATCATATAAATGCAGGCTTGGTGAGCAGAAGAGACTTCTTTACAAACATTAAAAATCTTACTGTTCAAAAACTTTTGACTGGTAGTGTATGCCAAATTATAATAAATAATAACAATAAATCAGTAATTATATATATTATATTTAAGCTATTTAAGTATAAAAAGGCAAATAAAAAACAAAAAAATAATAAATAAAATAATAATTGAAAAAATTAATGACATGCACACAGTCCCTGTTTTCTTTAGTTATGAATAGCACAGTTACACACACATTGTTGTGGTAAAGGTCAGCTTACCGTCACCGTAGTCTTTACTGCGACTGGACATGTGGAACTGGCGTGGGAAGGTCCCGTGTTTCCCGTGACGCCCTGCAGGTGGAGCAGTTACATACAAACCGGTTAGATGCATGCTTGACATAAGCTATGGTTTACAAACAGGCATTTTATCTTCATTCACAGAAAACAGCAAATGTTGATAATGAAACTGATTCAAGTATTTGATATTAAGACCTGTGCACTCACTGAACTGTGAGGTAAACCTCATGAAATCAGATAAATAGCGCTTGCGGAAGTGAAGAGCTCTTTACCACAGGGCACTTCATTCATTCAAAGCGACAAAACTAGAACACTCCCATTATAAACAACTGAGCTGTCTGCTGCACCACACAACAGATGACTAATATTTTAAATACATGAGCTTAACATGAAAATTTGGCTAAATTTCACAAAAACTAAGGAAATGTTCAATTCTCAGTAGTCTATTGTAATGCTAAAAATGTCATTCTTACTATTTCCTGTAAAGCTAAATCTTAATTAAATACATAAACATACATTTGGATGAATCTCACAAAAAAAAATTTAACTAAGAAAAGAAAAGGAAATTTCCAAGGTATATTTCATAGATTTCACTTCAATATATAAATTCAGTAATAAGAAAGAGACTTTTTGCATTACAATAGATTACCAACACACACATTTACATGCAAATATACAGGAGAGCGCATAAGTGGTGCGCAGATGCGCATGCGCAACCTAAATAAAGAATGCACTGTGAAAATTTGTTCACACCACTCATTTGCGTACTGACAGGTTTGACAGCAGTTAATCCACAATCACCATTGTAGATGGACTAACTGTAACACTGTATAAGATTTCCATTCGAAACGAAAGCATGAACATAGGCTACGCGTTGACAGTTTCAAAGCGAAATGCAAAACATTCACCGACTCGACACGACAGCGCGAAAACCGGAAGCTAATTTGTCGACAACCCGCCAAAATAAAAGCTTGCTGATTTTAGGTCTAAAGGTTTTTTAGGTTGTTTTTAGGTTAAATATAACAAGCATATATATATATATATATATATATATATATATATATATAGTCAATGATATATATAATAATAATACTAATAAGAATATAAAAAAATCTATATGTTAATATACAATAATACAAAAAAAATACTATTTTTGATCAAATAAATCCAAAATAAATATCTTTTTAGAAACATTACAAAATGTAATTATTCTAAACACACACACAATTGATTCAATTTTGCTTAATTTCTGCTGAAAAAAAGAGATATGAAAAAATTATAAATATGATAATATTAAAAAATTATTTCTTAATCCATATTTTTCTTATTTTCTAGTATAAATATCTAAATATCCTTAAAGCAAAAATCTAAAAATAATGTTTTAAATTGTAATAATAATTCACAATATTAGTATTTTCACTGCACTGTATTTTTGATCAAATAAATGCAGCATAAATGCAAAAGCAATATTTATTTAGAATAATTAATTAATTATTCCAAACTTGTAGTGCATATATATATATATATATATATATATATATATATATATATATATATATATATATATATATATATATATATATAT
>JAHKKF010516845.1:0-23239 GCA_019740295.1 Labeo calbasu | reverse complement strand
ACAGCTTACACTGTATTTCAGCACTGCCACGCCCCTTGTCAAAGAAGCAAGTTCTGTGTACAACTGTTAATGCAAGCAAGATTAAAGTGATTCTTACGTTTTAAATATGTATATTTTTCTTACAAAAATGCATCGATTCGCTACAGGAGGCCTTTATTAACTTAAGAATTCTGACAAAAAGAATTACAGGTTCCAAAAAAATATTCGGCAGCACAACTGTTTTTCAACATTGATAATTCTAATAATAAATCAGAATATTAGAATGATTTCTGAAGGATTGTGTGACACTTAAGACTGGAGTAACAGCTGATGAAAATTCTCCTTTGCATCACAGGAATAAATTATACGTTACAGCATATTAAAATAAAAAAACATTATTTTTATTTTATATTATAATATCATTTTGCAGTATTATTGTTTTTTCTGTATTTTTGATCAAATAAATGCAGTCTTGATAAGCATAAAAGACTTTAATTAACATTACAAAGCTTACTGATCCCAAACTTTAGAATGGTAGTGTGTGTGTGTGTGTGTGTATATATATAATATTTGGACATTGCTGTAATTGTTAAGCTGACATAACTCTGAAAATATCTTTCTAAAAAAATTCTGCTGACAAAAATGTCTGGAAAGCATCTGGTCTGAAAATTGTGATGTTATATAGGATCTTCAATTGAACATACTGTACATTGATTTCCACACAGCGTCATTTTTATTCACAGAAAAGCAAAATATGGTGTCTACAGGCTAAAGTCTGTAGCCCCTGGGGGCTTTTGCCTCAGGCTTTGGGGCATTTTAACCTTTTTTTTTTCAATCAAACTCTTTCTGCCATTTCTTTGTAGACTGCTGTACTTTTTATACAATATTTTGCAGGTGAAATCTGTTGAAGTTCACCTTGTGCATCTCAAATAGTCTTGTACTGCCTTTAGCGCAGTTATCCAAATGACACGATACTTATCTTATAGTTTTAAAAACAAAACACTAACATTTCTGTGCTATATTTTAATATGTAAATCTATTATAAATTGATAAATAATGACAAACTTATGGTAACTGTAACAGTACACTGTTTCAGGATGATCATTTGATGGAATGCTCACAAAACATTAACACTATTTTTTTTAACACTTTTTTATAGATTTACACATTATGGATTTAGAATATGCACTTAAAAAAAGTTAATAATTTTGGCTTTATTAATATTCATTACAAAGAAATAATATTAATTAACATTTTAATAATATTAATACAAACAGGAAAAGCCAGGAATCAGGAAAGCCCTCTCGTTTTCTCTATGGGGTACAATAAATTTTAAGGGAAGCACCGTAGTACTCTAGTGATTTGGCGACTTTAAGTGTGTAAATGGGAAAACGCACTGATTTACATGCCAGCCTCGCCTCTGTCCTCACGTTCAGCACCCAAATACAGGCAGAAAGGCAGAAGCCAAGCGCGTGGTGATTGTGCACCGCACACACACTTTGTTTGCTTTGAAATGCAGGATCAAACAGGGCCATGCTGCACAAGGTTAGACTGTTAGAGGACAAATATACAGTATCTGTGTCTCTCTCAGTGTCTCTTTCTCTCCCTCTCTCTCATACACACACCTCACGTTTCCGCACTCGCTTTCCAACGTGCCGCTTTGACGCCCAGATGTCTCCCCTGTGCCCGGCTCCTTACACACAGTTACACGCTGCATACTAATAAACTTCAGCCTGAACTGGATGAACGAGACATACAAATGTCGTTTCATCTCTGTCACACGCTGATTCTCCTTCACGCAACATGTTGTGATATCCTTTTTCTCCCGTCTTTGCGCATTTAAAGGACATTACGCATCGCCAGAACGATGCCATTTAACGCCACCGCGTCTTTAAACGTTCACACTGCGGCGTTTATTTTGCTCGGAGCTTGTAATGAACGGTTGGCTTTTGACAGGAACGTGACGGGATGCTGAAGATGAGTGGATGTGGACAAGAGGAAGGACAAGAGGGTGAACGGCTTTGCAATCTAAATGCGTACGGGGAAATGTGCATTTATTATGAGTGATATCTCCTATTGACACGTCCAGTGAGTGTGTGTGTATGTGAGAGAGAGTGTGAGTGTGAGTGCGGGTGCGCGCGCGCGCGTGTATCCATCGCCTGTAGTCTGTAGATCTGTGTTACTGCGCCAGGATGGAGATGACGCAAATGACCCAGCTCCCCAAAAAGTGTTTCAAGACGAACATGGCGGCAACTTAACACAGGACCCAAGATGATGATGATGATGATGAACAGCAGAGAAGATCGAAGGCAATCCGCCCAGATAGGGAAAGAGCAGCTCGTTCAGCGTCTCGCCTTCCCTTGAGGAGATACGGGGACACAGGCAGGAGCTTCGGGAACAGAGGAGGCATGTTGTCACACAGAAAGCGCTTTTTCTCCGGGGAGCCATGCGGAATAACGGAGATATGACCGCGCGCGGCTTCATCTAGCCCAGAGAGTCGGATACAGCTGCCGGGAGCGCTGTCGAACGGGAAGAAAACATTTCAAATCAATGCATTTTGTGGCAGAGGAGCCGTCGCGGTGGAGTCGGCCAGTGCTGCTCTTTCCTGAAATATGACCAGGGGTGCTTGGACGTGTCGGCAGCAAGATGACGGCTTAAAAATCTGCTTCGCACCCCGAGAGGACGAAAAGCCATTATTCACCGATTCGGAAAGGGCCCAGAGATGGCGACTGTCCTTAGCCTCTCTTTTGTTTATCACCGTTTTGCTCTCTGATCATCTGTGGTTCTGCGCCGAGGCGAAACTGACGAGGACGCGAGACAAACGGCTGGAGCACACGAACCATATACTTTCACCCAGCCATCAGAGAGAGCAGAGTCTTATTTTTATAGGCAATTCTACCAAACCTCTGTGGAGACTTGAAACTTGTCATCCTGACAGCCTCTCCAAAAACTGCTTGACTTTTGACGAGGCGGAAGCCGTGTGCTCGGGCCTCTCCGAGTGGAACCTGAGCGATTTCTATCTTTCTTTTTGTAACTCCTACTCGCTTTTGGATTTGTTTTACGGGTTTACGAGTCCGGACAATTTGACCTGTAGCCTGGACATGGCTGATGCGTCGGGATGCAGCCAGTGCGTTCAGGCTTACCAACGCTACGACCGACGAGCTCAGGAGAAATACCGAGAGTTTGAGCTTTTGGTTCAGAAATATGAAACGGATGTATATTCGGTGCGGACGTGTATGGAAGAGTGCACGGTAGGCGTACGCTGCCTTTACCTTTGGTGTTGCTTGCTTTGTTTGTGGACGGCTTCTAACAGAAGCTCGTCGTGTATGCTGTAATCACATTTATTTCACGTTAAGCGTATGGGGGAAAAAAGAGCTCCTACATGTGCACGGTCCGCTGTTTTGTCATCTGCGCGCGAGAACGCGCGCGGATACACGGTGCGCGCGCACTTGTGGATTAACGGGAGGTGGATTTTTTTCCCACCTTGAATGCACAAGTTTGGGTTAGATGGAAAGGAGCTTATCAAAAAGTCCAACAATATGTTTTACCGTGTGGTGTGTTCAGGTGATTCCTCCCTCGGCTGTACCAAATGTTATGCAAATCCACTAAAGCCTTCTAATGGATGATCCATTACAGAAATAAGAAATGATGGACAAAGTACGCAAAAATATAGCTAGCAGAAAGCATCTAAACTCAAAGCTACCACTTGGAAATTTCAGCGTTTTTATAAAAAATATAAAACAATATAAAAAATCAGATGCAATTTGATTTATTGCATTTTTATTATACATATGAAAAAAGAAATCCTAAAATTGGAATACTGTATTGTTAGCTTTTGTGAGTGTGCTCACATTACAGCACTAGTTGAAACAGGGAAATCTGGGAATATTTTGGTACAGTATTGGATGGTAATTCCGTGGTGTTTTACAATGACATCACTATATGACGACATTATTCAAATGCAAATACAAAGGCACTTAAAACATGGTGCATGGTAATGAAGTGGTTCTTTTTGTGTTTTATTAGTGTTTTTGCAGTATTATCACAAAAAATATAATGTTTTAGTGAGCATCATTGATGCTCTGCTAACTTGGGGGACTGGTTTTGGGCACTTTTCAGCTAGCCAGTTAGAAACACCATCTTAAACCAGCAGACCATGTTAGGTTTGTTTAAGATGTTTTTGTCCACAGGGGTTGCTCTCATAGATGGTAATTACCTCAGTATGGAGGGACGAAGCTGAGGGCATTTCCTCTCATTTGAAACAGTCTGAGATTTATGGTTCTAGGTGTCCTGCGATCTGCCAAGTGATAGAACAACACAAAGACTGCATGTGTAAGGGAGCGAGAGGAAGGTGGCGCAGTGCTTTATGGAATTTCAATAACGTTAATAGTGCAGCAGTGATTTTTCTGCGTAATCCCCGGAAGGCTATTCTGTTCCAGTCATTGTTTAGGTGTTTTTTTCTCTTCCTCTTCAGTCATGGTGATGAATAACGTTGCTGTTGCACATGCATGAAATACGAGCGTTGCTCTTAGCCTGTACCTTTAATAGAGCATTAGACTACTGAGCAGCTGCAGCCGCCACAGCACAGAACACCATATGAAACATGCCATTCCCAGTTCATATTTCCTGTGCTGTGGGATGAGAAAACAAGGGCAAAATGTCCTGCCAAACTGACTGCAGGACACTTTGTAAAGTACATTACCCATTATAGTGTTTCAAACAGCGTGCAGCATATTGTTGCATCTATCGCTTTCATTTTTTTCGTTATCTCTCTCTATTTTCTCTCTTGCATCCTTTATGTATTTGCTTAGTTTTGTGCAGGTTTACAGCTGAGTGAATTGGTCCCTGTCCATGGTGCTGAAACAAGTACAAAATACATAGTGGTGTTTGCTGAATAAGACCAGAACAAAAACAATCCTTATTTTACACTAATTTTCTCCCTATTTAAAGCTATATTCACATCTAGGTGTTGCAGAGTTCTATAACATTTCTAACTTATTGTTAATGGCTAAGCATTAAAGAAACAGTATTGTTCTGTTTAATACAATTTGCTGTGTTTTGGATGCTACAATAAGTAGTAAATTTCAGTAATTTACTCCATTTCAAGGAAATAATTTCTGTTTAGGCAACAAGGAAAGCTGTGAGATATTGTAAATGTAGTCATGGCTAAAGAGTGCTTTTACGCACACTGAAAAATGAAAAGTTGGTTAAAGGTTACTCATTCTCAAGCCATGCAAGATGAAGAAATGTAGCATTACATCACATGCTCACCGATGGATCCTCTGCAGTGAATGGGTGAGTCAAACAGCTGATAAAAATAATAATCCACAAGCAATCCACACAACTTCAGTCCATCAATCAATGTCTTGTTAAATGAAAAGCTGCATGTTTGTAATAATTTTCACCAATAAGATGTTTTTAACCTGAAGCCGTTGCTTCTGGATAAAATTAGAGTGCAAAAAGTAGTTTTGTCTGAATCAGGAAATAAATACACACAGATAAAGCACCATTTACAAGCAAAAACTGTTCTAAGCAAATGAGAACAAGAATGGAAGAAGTGTTATTATAGATTATGGTCTCATGTTTTGATCAGAATCGAAGATTTAATGTTAAAACCCAAAGTTAAAGTTGTGTTCATTTCAAACACACAACTTTTCACTTCACAAGATATTCTTTGATGGCCTTGAATCATGTGGATCTGAACAAATCTGGGATCTTGAATGGCCTAAATAAATACTTTTATATATTGTTTTGCATGATTTAGTTAAAGTTTAATTTAGAAATCAAAACTGAAGCGTAAATATGGAATATGCTCTCTACATATCCTCACATTAATCAACTATTTAGAATTCAGATGGCACACAAATCCAATGCATAATCCATATTAATCCATAGATCGTTTAGACGCTACCCAAAATTACACTTCCGTTTCCCATTCCAAAATCCAAGCCTGCAGACAACCTAAGGCAGAAAAGCAACTCTCTGGAAGAAATAAATTCATAATCCTCCATCTGTCTAACTGTGTGCCTATGCATGTGTGATAGGGAGTTAAGGAAAATATATGAAACGAAAAGAGATTTGTTTTGTTACCTCTTCCCTAGTTTCAGCCTCAGGCTGCACGGGCCGCCCACAGTTCGTTCACTGACCATCTGATGCATACTGCACACAAAACTGGCAAATTCTAATCTGGCTGGCCTTTAAGTAACATCCATAGTTTTTTTTCTTTAAAATCAGTTCATCTACAAAAAGTGTTGTGTGTTTACAAGGTTCACTATATATATGCAAGCAGAACTGTATATTCTACTTTTTATGTTCCTAGACTGTTTTTTGAGTCTATACATGTTTACAGTCTGTTATTATAGTGTCATCAGTTTTACATAATTCTGCCCTTAAACAGGAGGTACAAACAAACCATGACTGGTCACTTTATGTGTCAATCAGACCATCTCGTTCTGTCTAAGTGGGTGGTTCTTGGCCAGATACGCTGCAGTGTGAACCAGATCTTATGCCTTTAGTCAAACATCTGGCTACACAAGACTGCATCTTCCTATGAGCGCTTAATCGAGACATGCTTGTTCTTACAAGGCTTTTTGTCGGTTAGAATGACTCTGATTGACTAATGTTGATTGACAGCTGCTAGTGGATGTGAAAGGGGCCCAGGTGTCTTCCTTTGAACATGAGCAGGTTTTTTGACCAAAGGGTCAGTCTCAGGGTCAGCACTAGAAAAGGTCTGAATTCATTAACCCTGTAAAGCCTGACCAAAAAACTCAATTTTATACAGAGACCCAAAATGAGCCAAAAAAAAAAAACAGTAGCTGTTATTTATATGGCCAAAGTTAAAGGATTAGTTCACTTCCAGAATAAAAATTTCCTGATAATTTACTCACCCCCATGTCATGCAAGATCGTGTCTTTCTTTCTTCAGTCGAAAGGAAATTAAGGTTTTTGAGGAAAACATTCCTGGATTTTTCTTCAATGGGGATCAACGGGTTGAAGATCCAAATTACAATTCCAGTGCAGCTTCAGCCAAAGGATAAGGGTCTTGTCTAGTGAAACGATCATCATTTTCTAAAAAAAAAAAAAATAAAATAAATGAACATTTATATACTTTTTAACCACAAATGCTTGTCTTGCACTAACTCTGCGATGCGCATCCGCGACTTCATGCATTTACGTTGGAAAGGTCACCCGTGGTTTGTTCTTTGTCTGTGTGCTTCGATTCAAAAAATGTAGAAAAAATGTCATTTTCCCCTCCAACTTCAAAATCATCTGACATTGTTTCCATCATATGTTTTCATCACCCTGTTTTTATGCACATTTTGAAGTATCGCATCAGAAACGAGTGATGGAAACACCACATTTCGAATAAAAATGCCCTGGTTCGCAAAAAAGTTCTTATGGTCGCTTCAGGTTGATTTTGATTTGTGCGAAAAAGGGTTAATGCGAATAATGGGATTTGGAAATGCATTTGCCAAATAAATTCCTCCATACGCTTGTTCCACTGCATCTCAAATGTTGTTACGGTCATTCTGAAATGCCTGAGCAAAGTCTGTCATCAAAGTATTTCTGTCTAATTGCCTCCCAGAACTGTCTTACATGACTGTGTTCCCAAACAGCAGGCATCCACCTCCAAAAGAAATTATCACATTTATTGTGTTTCATTTGCTCACTCTAATTTATTAGTAATTTATTATATGAAAATTACTGTAGTCAGTGGCTTCTCCTACTTTTCTCAGTAATATATAGTGTCAGTTTATCAGGAAGTGACGATTTTGTTCTCTTTGACTTGTTGGATGAAAACGGTGCTTATTTGCAAATGTTTTATGCGATATTCCAATTTTGGCGCATAAGTTAAATTCACAACATTGGATGGAAGCCCGGCTTATGTAATGCGTGAGATCGAGGTAGTGCAAGATGAGCATTTGTGGTAAAAAGTACATAAATGTTTTTTTTAGAAAATGACTGATCGTTTCACCAGATAAGACCCTTGTTCCTCGGCTGGGATCGTGTAGAGCCTTTTGAAGCTGCATTGAAACTGCAGTTTGGAACCACACTGAAGTGGATAATCAAGATAATCGTGTTAACTATAAGTTGCTTCAGTCTGGTAAATGTTCATCTTGAAATATTACTAATAATCTTATTTACTTGTAAAAATCATCGAAGATAGAAGGCATGTAGCGGATTGTTTACAACAGGTTTTCAGCAAAGTTTTATACTTTTATACAGTGGGCTTTGTAGATTAATTTCTGCTTGGAAGAGAAACTTGTATTGAACAGGCAAACATTGAAAACACAGTGTAACAAGGAGACATTTGTAATCAACATACTAAATATTTTAGTGATAATTGGTCCACAGAGAATGACTGGAATTGATACCTTGTTGTTTTGTTGGTGTTTTGGCATTGTAAGCAATGTGTGAAGCTCCTTTTATCCTCCTCCTTTTCATCATCTAATCAGTGAGTGGAATGCAGACCGTAGAAAGTGTTGGAAGAATCGCGTCGTCCTAATGAAATAAAAATCTGAATCTGGGGAGTTGGCAGCCTTTTAACACAATCTAAATTGCAAATCTATTCTTATGTTCGTGTGACCTTTGTACAAGCACTGCTCTTTGTGTTTGAATTGTGGAATGTCAGTTTAATGACCCCTGCGCTTCTTGAAGTGAAATTATATTTCGGGGGAAAACAATCATATCTCTCTTTGTCTCTTTTTTTTCCATTTCTCAAAACATCTTTTCCTCTTCTTCTCCCTCTCCCTGTGTGTTTGCTCGCCTCCTCACCTTCGGTGACCTGCGCATTGTTGCACACAAGTGGGGAGATAATGACATTTTTGGCGAGAGGCTGCCCTCTTGACAGCACGACAGTGTGACTTTGTAAGGGCGCTTTATTCACTGCCTAAGCCATGGCGACTGCGGAGGGAGCAGAATCCGGCCCTCTGCATCCTCTTCCCCAGGGCATTAAATATGTATGGGACTAAAGAGCCATGGACCTGCCGGATCTCTGTTTGCAAGGAAAATTAATGAGACGGAAAGACAGCGATTTCCATCGTGCTGCCCCGTGTTCGCATCCGGGAACAGGCACTTTTGGTGCTGAATATCAGTGGTGATTAACATACAGAGGGCGGGTTCGCACCTTGTGGAGATCCATCATAGAAACATGAAGAGATCTTGAAGGTGAAGTGTGTTATTTCTCTGGCACTAGCTGCACTGAATTGAATAGTGAAATTGTGATTGTTTTTAAGCTGGTTTCCTGAACACTCTCCGTACACCTACCACAATTAAATAGTCCCACTTCAATTTTATGTCGTTCGACAATTTTTCTTTGGTTGTGAAGCTTAAATAGACATAGTAATGTTTTGATAGTGCTAGAGATGTTTACATTTTTAGGGCGATCAACCTACTTACAGTTCACTTTTTTGAAGTGGGATATAAAAAGTTAACTGGAAAAAAATCATTCAGAAATTGCTAGTAAATTTCACAAATGATAGCAAAGAAATGGTACCTTAAAGGAGAAGTTTACTTCCAGAACAAAAATTTACGGATCATTTACTCACCCCCTTGTCATTCAAGAAGTTCATGTCTTAATTTCTTTACGACTGAAGAAAGAAACTTTTTTGAAGGAAACATTTCAGGAATGAAGTCCATATAGTGGACTTCTATGGTGCCCCCGAGTTCGAACTTCCAAAATGCAATTCCCAGCTGAGGAAGAAGGGTCTTATCTAACAAAACGATTGGTTATTTTCTCATTTTCTTCTCCAACTTCAAAATTATCCTACATTGGTGTTTTATCTTTTTTTGTAAGGGGCATTTGATCGTCTTTGTATGTTCACTTTGTAAACAGTGGGTCGGTACTTCTGCAGCAATGTAGGACGATTTTGAAGTTGGGGAAGAAAACGAGATGGGAGTTTTTCGACATACTCTAACTGTCTTGAACCGGAATGCACAGAGCACACGCAGAGCTAGTCAAGTTGAACATTTAAGGTTAAAAAGTATATAATTGTACATTTTCTTTTAGAAAATAACTGATCGTTTCGGTAGATAAGACCCTTTTTCCTGGGATCGTTTAGAGCCCTTTGAAGCTGCATTTAAACTACATTTTGAAAGTTCAAACTAACAGGCACCATAGGAGTCCACTAGAGAACATTCCTGAAATGTTTTCCTCAAAAAACACAATTACCACTGAAGAAAGTCATGAACATCTTGGATGACAAGGGGGTGAGTAAATTATCTGTACATTTTCGTTCTGGAAGTAAACTTCTCCTTTAAATTAAATGTGAGATTTTGAAGCAGAAAGATGGCAACATAGTATTTTTTTAAAAAACATACTCCAATATTTTTTTATTTACAACTTTGATTTTTTTTTTACAGTTCATTTGAACATTTAGAAATATCACACAATGGGTGTCACTCACTGATATTTGCATGGATTATTCGTATTTATACCCTCAAGAGAAGTTCTCATGAAAAATGTCTGCATGATCGCACGTGAGTTTGTTCTTAACCTCATTCTGATGTTAGTGATTTTGAAGTGTTCTAGATGAGTGACTGTGTACCTGGGTTAGTCATTTGCATAAAATATGCCCAATCTCCATATAAAGGCTTTCTTCACGCTTAACAAACATATGACGCTCTCTAAAAATGCACTGTCACCTGAGAGCTTGTGCAGCCAGATCTTTGAACAATGCCAAGTGTGCCAACCAGTTCAAACACAATAAACAGCTTTCATACAGACCCAGACTGTATATCTTTCATTAGCCATCTGTAGCTCATAGGCATATTTTTAGTATAAAATAGAAATGGTTGAAATTGCAAAATTTAATCTTAAAGTGATAGTTCACCCCAAAATTCTGTCATTTTCACAATTACTCATCCTCACGTTGACCCAAACCTTTGTTATTTTTGTTTTCTTTTTATTCTTGTAGCTTCATAACATTACGGTTGATTTTGACACTATTTTACCAATGTCATTACTACCTTTCTGGGACTTGAACATGGTAGTAGTGTTGCTGTCTACGCAGGGCCAGAAAACTCTCGGATCAAAAATATCTTAATTTGTGTTCTAAATGCACTAAGGATTAATAAGCTGCTGGGTTAATGAAGATTAATCACGTTGTCTGCGTTCGCTCGAACAGATTTGCTGAAGTTAAAACAGGGACGATAATAGGTGAGCGCCATTCCAATGATATTGCCATTTGCGCATTAGTTCCGTGTACTACTGGACAAACCGGTAGTTCTTAAAAGCTGAAGAATTCCAAAGGAACTCGTTTTTTTTGACAGAAAAATACAACGAAGAATATTGTTTACATATAGCGTGTCAATTCTGCATGGTATATAAGGCTCTTTTACTCTCTCAATCTTTCTTTGCGTGTGTGTGAGACAAAGCAATGGCTAGTCATGTGTGCTGTGCTTCCATTCAGATGAACTGAAAAATGAAATAATTGTAATATTATAATAAATTATAGTAACACCACATTTCATTGTCAGTAACAGTAACGACGTTGTAACGGGGAAACAGTAATTCGTTACTGAAAAAATAGCGCTGTTTATTTATAACGCCATTATTCCCATCACTGGTAATTAATGACAGAATTTTCATTATTTTGGGTGAACTATCACTTTAATGTGTTTATAAGGCAATTGAATTTTGTGATGTGTATGTGTACAGTAGCAACAATTTATGTTTTATGGATTAATCTTAAATGGGGGTTATGCTCAACAAATGTCCAAAAAAAGGTCTGTAAAAAAGGTCACATTGCTTTTGATTCCGGTATTTTGTATGTGTTTTCTTAAATATGGAGCTTCCTCAAGATGCCTTCAAAGGAGATACCAAAGGTGATCATAACTCATGTCCACAACATATCAGAAGATCACATGCTTTTTCTTTCTTCTCACTACATTCTGATAATAAAATCTAAAAATATACTACAATATATTTATAATATACGTAAATGATAACAAAAAAAAGTCTCAAATGGGGAATTCTGGGAACTTGACATTAGTGTAAAAACCTAACTTTTATCTACAAAATTTCATCTTTTCATTTCAAAGTATGTGAATTTGTGTATATGCGGTTAAACCTTTTTTTCATAAGATTTAGATGTATTTTAGAGGGAAAGGATAAATTTTAGTGCAAAAGTTACTTATGAATCATGATTTGAGTCGTTGTTCATTGTAGTTACATGGAAATGAGTCTTCAAAATGTCTCTTTTTATGTTCCAGAGAAGAATAAAAGCTTTGGAATGAAATGAGGATGAGAAAAAGACTTTTTTTTTGGATGAACTATTTCTATAAACATATGAGCGATTCATCCACAATCCGCATGAGAAATATCCTCTCCGCTGTACAGGCACATTCAAGCATTATTACTATTATGGAAATGTTTCTTAACCTCACCTACCCGTACACCAACTCAGCCACCCACACACGCTGAACCCGAAGTAGAGAAAGAAACTGGCAAGTGTGAGTGTTTACTCTCCTCAGGTAGAGAATAATCTAGCCGCGGGGTTCGTCCACCTGCATCTAGGCACGGAAACCAAGCACATGGCCATAAACACACAGTAACCAGACCTTTCATTTAGCCCTGCCACTGCCAGAGCAGCAGGTACCTCCTTAATCCTTTCCAACTAGACCGGTCTCCAAATCGTTGAAATCAATGCTTCCTGCTCGAGTCCTCTTTAACCTTTCCTGGAAGGGCAGATGGTGAAAGGAGGGCTGGCGGACGACGCTTCTTTGGCTTAGAGGCTCATATGCCACTCCGTGTCCCTGGAGTTGGCTTATCGTCCTCAGCCCTGGGGCCTTTTTGACACGGCACAGAGGCTCAGCGGAAAGCCAGAGGACAAAGCCAAGGATCACGATCCTATTCTACTGCCGCTGCACGGGCCAGAGATGCGCTCGCGGCCTGTAGGGCACTCGTGTGATCGTTGTTTTCCCCTGTCTGGAACACTTGTAAAACCACGAGCAATTACTGTCAGCTCTCTGCACACATGGGCGTATTTACCGATGTGTTGTGAATTCCCATTTAGAGACAAGACAGATATGAAATGGAAGATAAATGAAGCTGAATGTGGGAAGTGTCTTTCCCTGTTGGAGCGAATGGTCATAAAGCGAAGGCGTTCGCTGTTGTTTCATAATGAGGAGCGAAATGAGAAAACAAGTTAAAATGTGTGCAAACTGCGGGTTATTGTAAAGAGAAGAGAATATTACATTAGTGGTTCTCAGCCTTTTTGACCCTGTCAGGGCCCTCACTGTCCATGACAATAATCAAAGGCCTCAATCTAGACTATGATACTTCTGACGTAATGATACTTACTTCTGATAATGCTGCTTGGTGTCGAACTTCACCTACACAAATATAATTATAATAAATATAATATTATGTAGGAGTGGCAATACTCTAATAATGAAATAAAATACATTTAAATAATTAATAGGATTCTCAATTCTTTTTCTAATGAATGTTTATAAGAAGTGTTTCTTTCAAATATTTTGACTCACAATTACCTCTTTGTGTTCACTATAGAAATTTTCCCGGCATCTTAGGATTTTATTAATTTCGAAGACTTTTCCAGGTCTAGAAATCACACTTAAAATTGCATTTCCAGGATTTTTCCCAAATCATAATGATTGTCCTGACAAATTTAAGAAAAATGATGTCAGTTAACATCTAGATTTTAAGCTGTTTTATCTTATTTCAAAGCTGGTTTTGTCTTATTTAATCATTTTAAGCCATCATTTGGACCTCTTTGAAGTGTGCTGAGGCCTCCTGGTTCAGAGCCATTCCTTTAAATGCACTCTCACCTCACACCTGAAGGGTGTCATATATATCAATAGCTGCACTTCCATTACCCTTCAAATTGCACAAATTGAAATTGAAAATATGCCTTGTATACACCCTCATAGCGCAAAACAGTTTTAACGCTCACATGAGGTGCTTTTTCAGCCAATGCTAAAAATGCGAAAATTTCGCAAAAGTTTTTTTTTTTTTTTTTTTGCATTTACAGATCAAATGGTATATGTAAAAAGTCATTATGATGAGCATTCTTCAATTTACTATAACCTGCAAGAAACACTTTATACGTAGCCACTCTTTCCCTGCCATTAATGCTTAGTTTACACTGCACACGTCTGCGGCGCATTACGTCTCTGACACGGCCACCGGAGCTGATCGCTGCCAATCTGGTCAGTTCTTGTGTTTATGCCAGCCGTGCAAGTTTAAAACGCGGCTTCCCGCACTGTTTCTGTAAAGATACACGCATACACTGCCTTTACTTATATACAGCCTTTCGTTACCATGACTTATCATGAGAGGAAAAAAGTGTGTTTTAGTCGCATAACTTTGGTTAATGGAAACGCTGTCTTTTCGCAATACTTTTTTTTTATCGACATTTATAAAATATCACCAAAGTTTTGCGCAGATCTGTAATGGAAACATGCCTAATGGCATTTTCATTTTGTCTTTCCTATGTGTAATGCCTGATAAAGTAGCTATTATGAGTGCAGCACTGCTTTTAGTATAGCTTTTACTGGGGAAACTGCTATATTTCTGCCGTTCCAAAAGCTTCATCTACTGGTAGAGAATGAATGCCCATTTTCAATAAGCCCGTGTCCTGTGAAAAAATCAACCCATGTTTTTAAAGGGTCATCGGATGCCCATTTTCCACAAGTTGATATGATTCATTAGCATCTTAATGAGAAGTCTATAACATACTTAAGTTACAATTTCTCAGTGGTAGTTTAAAAACACCCTTTATACCTCGTCAAAATCAGCCTTTTTCAGAGCGAGCCATTTTGTTGCATTTGCCTTTAAATGCTAATGAGCTCTGCACGCCCCGGCCCTCTCTTCTGTGGGGTGCAAGCAGTACCGTTTACTTTAGCTGCATTTAGCCGCGTTTAGCCGTATAACTTACTAACTAGCACATTATTAAGAAAGGCGATTTGCAAAGATGCATAAAAAACCCTTATACTCCTGCTGCAGATGTAGCTGGATCATGAATGATTCGTGCAAACATAGATGAATTTATGTAGATCACCAGGCACTTTTCCTTAAAAAACGAAGGTAACGTTAATCCTCTTTGGGAGTAAATGATGACTGCTGTGTTCTTTATTATATCCAACAACAAGTTTTGCATCTGATGACCCTTTTAAGCAGCAGACACGCAGTTGTAAATTTGAACCAGTGGATAGATAAGAATTTCTTTTAATAATCTAAATGATTAAGATCCTAAAATGTATTTTATGTTTTATATTAATATAACAACTGATACTTTTGACTTATCCTTTGCTTAAAAATGGTTTAAAGGCTTATCATTTTATAAAACCTGCATCTCGTTTTACAGTTTAATATGTTACCACAGACAGTGCCCTACCCCTAATTTTATTTGTACAGGTCTTATAAAAGGTCTTAAAAGGCCTTAAATTTGATGTTAAACTGCAGATACCCTGTCAAGAGTAAGCTTGAATACTGTCAATATATCCACTGTTACTCGGAGCGTATAGATTTTTGTGTAAATTCATGAGTTTGACTCAGCACTGTCACTATAATGAACTAAATCTATAGTACATTACTGCCAAACATTCAGGGCTCAAATTAAGGATGGCCTGCTGGCCCAGGACCAGTGTGAGAAAGTTTTGGACTGACTGACAGAACTTGTCCTATTGGGCCAGATCTACAGCAATTATGTACATTAAATTTATGCCTTGTAAATTTAGCAATGAACTGGAAGTAGACAGGTCTTTTCTTCCATTTGATGTACATTTGAATGGTTTGGTGGTAGGCTGGGGTTTTGGTTCATTCTACAATAAGATCAATGACATAGAAAATAGATACAAAATCCAATTTCATGCTGACTTTAAACATTTGGATTTCTGTGACATTTGGAATGTTGTCAAAATTGTCTTGAGACAGGTGTTTATGAATTTATTTCTGTATAATTTTCAGCTAGAAATATTCTTTGTAAAGAATGTGTAATGTAGTATTTATAATACTTATAAAAAATGATACATTTATAATGAGAAATGCAAAGTTTATAAATGCAAATATAATTTAGAATTCATAATATGAAAATACATAAAATTTAGTTTGCATCACATAATGAGGTCTGTATGTAGGCCTATGGCTTTTCTGACATATCAGTTAGATACAATTTAAAGTTTTTTTTTTTTTTTTTTTTTTTTTTTTGGAAATCTGAACCGCTGNTTTGCATCACATAATGAGGTCTGTATGTAGGCCTATGGCTTTTCTGACATATCAGTTAGATACAATTTAAAGTTTTTTTTTTTTTTTTTTTTTTTTTTGGAAATCTGAACCGCTGAGCCATTTTGATAAAAAAAAATATGTCCAATTTTGGGACAGTCATGTTATATATATATTTTTTTTTTTAACATTGAAGGAAGTCACATGTATGAACTGTGATTGGCTGGATATGATGTAACCCTACAACAGAACACATAAATACGACACACAGAGGCACACACTTCTTGCCCCACACACATTAAAGCAAACAAGCAGTAATTGTGTATCTCTGGAGTGCTGTTTCCTGCAGGTCCAGGCCTGCCCCTTTCTTCCGGTGTAATTCAATTTGTGACCTCCTGATTCTCTCTGCTGTACTAAGTGCTAAAGGAGGGGACTGTCTCCCTCTATGCGCTTATATGCCTCATCCACTGCTGGAGCTGAAGTCTTCTGCTACACTCTCTCTAGGAGAGCTGATTTAGTCGCAGAGATTCACTCTCTAATACTCACGTGCCAAAAGAATCTTTCTTTCCCCATCAATCCTTTACTGTCCATCTCACTCCCTCTGTCGCAGATCTGTGTGTCGGATTCGCTCTGTATTTCTATTACAGGCTGTGTCCACACAGGCCCAGACAGACTCGCTGAGGTCCCTCAGGACTGCCTCTAGAACATGGCAGTTAAGACAAGCCTTTCTTCCTTCTGTCTTCCCGAGTCTCTCTTCTTCTCCTGAGTGGAGGATGGCCAGAGATCTGTTTTACCGAGCTAATCCTTCCTGCAGGCTACATTCTGTTATAGTACATGTACAAAACCTCTGAAATCTAAAAATCTGCACTCTTAAATGCCATACAATTAGTTCAGGTTGTGAATTACTACATTGACGTTATTATATCATATGGAAAACGTCGCTGTAGAGCTGTAGATATTATCAGTGGTTTGAATGACTCAGAACATGAACGAAGATATAGGTGTAATATGCAGAGACATTTGAAGGTAAAAAAAATCAGAAACTTGTCAAGAATGTCAATTTACGACAAAATTAAATGAAATAAATAAGAACTGCACTACTGTTCAAAAGTTTGAGTTTGGTAAGATATTTTTGAAAGAAGTCTCTTATGTTCACAAAGGCAGCATTTATTTGGTCAAAATACAGTAATATATACAAATGTTATTATTTGTGCTGTCACAATTAGCATGTTAACGCAGTCAAACGAGCGCAGAAAAAGTACATGTGACGAGGGGACCTAAGTAGAACAACAGTGAATTACGGTCAGATGAGATGTTGTCAGGCCATGCGTCAGTAAAAATTATTTTTCCTGTCCTGTCAGCCGCTATGTGCTCGTAGCACGCGCGTTTCAATTGCATGCACAGTTGTGGTGCCGTGTGCTGCAGCCCGTATCATTTTATATTAAAGCTTGATTAAAACTACGAGCATGCGTGTCAGAACCGCGTCACATTCAGCAGCGGGAGAACCAAAAAAAAAAAGAGGAAATCAATAACTTTTGTAGCTTTGAGAATTCATCTTTATGGTGTTTGATAACTTTATTCAATATCTGTATATTTACTTGCTGAAGGGCACAGGTAAATAATGGGTTTATGTGAAGATTGTTTTAAGTTCACTTAATTTAGAAGTTGTTATTTTTTGAAGTCTAATAAATGTTAAAATTGATAGCTCTCAGTTATACTGTGATGTTGAATAGCTATAGTCAGTGGTTAAACATTTATAAATGTTATACACAATAAATGTTCACTTTTCTGTGCATTTGATCAATGCTTCTTTCATAAGTTGAATGCCTTGCTCAGCGACTCTCCATTGACATCAGTTACTATCATCATACATAAAAAATATGAATTTCTTCTCCAAAAAAAAAAAAAAAAAAGAAAGAAAGAAAAGGAAAAACGTACTTACCCCAGACCTTTGAACGATATATTGTGCATTAGACATTCTTTAGACTACTGGGAATGCACAAGTTAGTGCACTTTCAGGGCTGGGTTGCGGCAGGAAGATAACTGGTGTAAAACGTGCCAAATCGGCTGTGTGGATCACTCCGCTGTGGCGACCCCTGATCAAGGGAGCAAGCCGAAGGAGAGAGAGAGAGACATTCTTTAGACTATTAATGTTTTTACACTGTGAGGTTATTTTTATGATCAAAATCTCTTTAATAAACAATTTTAACAACCACTAATCAATCAATCATTTTCATTATTAATGTGTTAATTAAATGGTGCTTTGTATAGCTTTCATTTATGCTCATTTAAATTTCATAATGCATTATTTTTAGTGCAATTGACAGGTTAATGCTTAAAGTCATCTTAAAAATCACTTAAAAACATAAAATCATTATGCAGAAATGCTTAATGGCTCCTAAAAAAAATATCATTTACTTTATTGAAAATAAAGTTGTTGCTGTTTTTTTTTTTTTATTTTATGTTAACACTTTTAAAGTAAGTATTTTTTTGTAATAATACGAATTATACAACACCGAATTGTTGTTTTGATTTGCTTTGCATCTTACATCTTGAGCCAGAGTTCCACATTTAAAAAAAAAAAAAAAAAAATTGCCTGAAAAATACCCTGAAGTAATCATAAGTTCAATGCCTTGCTCAGCAATTCTCCATTGGCGTCAGTTACTAGAAGCAAACCTACATCCATTATGTTATCAACCCAGTGCAGTTGGGCATCATAAACCAAGGCGTTGAGGTTTGGCTAGTTAGCGTGATCCTTTTGATGGCCATTCAAAATTAGCCATGTACTCTGACAAATTTCATCACAGATATTCAATTTATAGAAGGTGCTTTACCAGTACCCAATTGGAAAGCTTTTAAAAGCATGAAATATTAAGCAAGAACCCAATAATTTTGATCCAGCTTTAAAAGATGTGACCGAGGTGTCAACCTTAGTGGCTAAAATGTCTTTCTAGCATTTGGGGAGTCGTCTAATTGTCTCTGATGAATGTGTAATCGCAGGCACAAGACTGCAGGATGGTCCATAGGGACTGAGGTGGCTGTTTAGCTGGAGGTTCTGTGCTGTAGGTAATTAAGAGCAGTGTGTGCTGGTTATTATGAATTAGAATAAAACAGAGCAACTCATTAAGGCTCACTCCTGGGAGAACTATGAGCAAAAGGAACAGTATTTATTTATATGACCCTGGGAGGAAGACTTCAATCGAATCTGACTAACAGATGTCACCGCAGTCCTGTACCGACCCAAGTCGACCAGAGCTCAAACACAGTTGAGGTCAGAGCCACTGATGAGGTCAGCGCGCTTTCCCTCCCTCTTCATCGTTTCCTGTTGCATCTCTGAAGCTGATGTCTAACTTAATTAGAGCATTGTTGGTTTTCGGTTGTGCAAACAGCGGAACGGAAGGGAAACTCGATGTCATATAAAATGGCAGTGTTTGTCCCACTCGAGAAATCACATGAGAAGTCACGACGTCTCTGGTGTTTTCCCTGAGCGTGTAGGGGATTACGGCTTCCAGGCAGAGCTGTGCTGATTTTATGAGAAGCTTAATGATAAAGTCTCTCATTTCTTCCCTTCAATGTGATATGACTCCTTATGATTGCTGAGCTTTGCTTCTCATCCGTTTGATATACACAGCAATGTCTTGCAACCAAACAACGTTTGAGTCATGCTTCATGAGTTGACATTTTCAGTAACAAGCAATCAAATGTCCTTTGATCTTTTTATACCTTGAAAAATAATTGTGATAAATAGAAATTGATAAATACAAAAATAGTTGATGCTAATAAAGTCTCCCTTTTCATTGGGGGAAAAAATAATAATAAAATATTGTAAAAACAGCTTGTTTTAGAGCTTCTTGACAGCAGACAGATGCCAGAAGTTTATTTATAACAACCTACTTGTGAGGCCGAGTTGCAGTAGATCCGATTCTTAAAGTTCAAGGATATGGAAAGTTGAATTTCCAGCTGAATTTAACCCACTGAGTTAGGGTTGTGCCGATAGATGATAGCACTGTGTATCGACGATAGTCAGAGATATCTCCTGTTGCTGTTGCCTTTGGCGATAGCAAGACGATTATTATTATTATTATTATTATCCGTCAAAAATAGACTAGGCGCCTAACTTTAGCGATGCGGTGGGAGAGCCGCTTCTGGGACGCTTCAGAAACTTGCCGTGAGGTGGCTGGTATAAACACAAAGGCACAAATCACAGTGAGCAGGAGGGTGTGTTTCGGGTTGGAAGCATGCAATATGTAATTGCGTCCAGTTGCTGACGCTTGCAAAAGCGTGCAATCCCTTTCTTATACGCACTGTTTTTCCGGTTTTACTTTCACTTTCGAAATCGATCCTCAGACGTGTGCAGTGTAAATAAGGGCTAAGAAATTTATTCATCATACAGTGATGTAACTATTGTATTCACTTATGGTACCGGGAGTGTTTTTTATAGTGATAAAAGTCGTGCTAGACTAGGCTAGTCAGTGATGGTGTTCTTTGATAACGTAAATGTTTTTTGCTCGTTTTCTGTAATAACTAAGGAAATGTAAGCATTAGTAACTTACAATGTTTCTATTAAATTGTTATCATTTTAAAACATTAGGCTGCTTTTAGCCTTATGCTGGTGTTGGTTCATTTGCCGGCAGTGAAACTAAGTAAGTAAATAATTAAATAAATTAGCACAATAATATCGGCGATCTCACAGGCTGACGATAGGACGATATGAAAATTGAGCATATCGCCCAACACTACACTGAATATACTAATTTGTTAAATGGTACTACCAAATTCAAAGGCCAGAAAGGTAGTAATAACATTGTTAAAGTAGTCCTTGTGACATCAGTGGTCCAATCGTAGAAAGAAATTGTTGAATAAAGTTACAGTTAAACCACTGATGTCACATGGACTATTTTATCGACGTCCTTACTACCTTTCTGGGCCTTGAACGTGGTAGCTGCGTTGCTGTCTATGCAGGGTCAGAAAGCTCTCGAATTTCATCAAAAATATTCTAATTTGCCTTCTTAAAATGAACAAAGGTCTCACGGATTTGGAACGACATAAGTGTGAGGAATTAATGACAGAATTTTCATTTTTGGAGTATATTAGAGTATCACAGAGTATCAACATGCTAACACCAAACTGTTGAAATCAATTCTGAATCAAGCGCTTATAAATAAAAAGTGTTTTTGTGTACTATGCATTTTTATGTTTATTAGATTGTCGCATCGTTTTAAACATACTAATCTAGAGAATTCGAAATAAATCTTCTATGACATTCCATTTCAGTTTGGATGCTTAAAAGGCAGCTGCTTATGTAGGCTGTTCACTAAGTTTTGGAACAGAGCCACTGAGCCCTTTTCACAGATCCATGCCTTTATGTGTCCCCCCACACAACGTTGTGTGGATTGAATACGAGCGTTGACTTCTGATGTACAGCAAATACTGCTGCCGTTTTCGCACACAATTACCCATAATGCAGGTTGCTGACTGGATCATAAGCCCACAGCTGTTTCTTTATACTATTGTGTTTCACGCGCGGCATTTACATACATTCGCCTTTCTGCTTACATAAAATGGCCTCATTACTGTCTGTCTTCAGTGCCGGCACAGTGTCGTTCTGTTCTGCTGTTGCCTCCTGTTGACATTACCAGTAATCATGTCATTTCCTGTTGACTCCTTCTCGCACGTGTCATTGGGTGCCAGTCTTTTCTCTGCAGCTCTCTTCTCCCGTCTGAGGCTGGAGACGGTGCTTTATCTTCCCACCATACTCTGCTCATTTGCGGCTGAATTCTGCCGCTGGGCCGGCGTGTCAAACGGATTACGGAGCAGAATGAGATTAAGGAAAACAGCGTGAGAGTGTGACCAGCCATTATGACTGTTTCAATGCTAAATGCCTCCTTCTCCGAAGCCAGTGCAGTGAGCTGGAGCGCGCAGTTCCTGCCTTTATTGATGTCTACGCTGACGGTGTGTAACGCGTACTGAATTTCTCACTGCCGGAAATGTCTCTTTCATTCAATCGCCCTTCTCCCTCTCCAGTCGTAACCTGCGGTTTGTTTGCATGGGTGCCTGAGTGTCGGATTATCTTTAATTATTTCTTCTTTGTATAGAATATCATTCTGTTTTTAAAATGAATATTCACTCAAAATAAATTGTGTTATGTTGTTCCAAACCTGTTTGCAGTGGTTTGGTTTGTGTTTGTATTTGAGTGAATGTGTTTGCTTCAGCTGTTTTTGGTGTATGTTCAAATCTACCATCTCAATACCTAAACAATGGCCATGAGGGAACAGGATCTCAGTGGATCTGCAGTATGCCGCAGATAGCTGCTGTTGTGCTGTCATTAAAGACACTATCAGCCACGAGGTGCAGACGGGAATCAGGAGATGCTTTATGGAATACTGTTCCTAATGTAAACACAGCCTTTATTATCCAACAGACGCCCACAGATCACTATCACTGTCAGAGAAAATAGAGTCAGCCACAAGAGGACCAAAGGGAATGGGGGAAGAATTGGAAAAGCTCACTGATAGCAGATACCCAGCTAACAGGGAATGTTCTCACAACTTTTACTAAGGTTTTTTAAAAGTCATATAAATGTCAGGACAAAACATTCTTAAAGTAACTTGTATGGAACATTCTTATAACATTTATGAAGTTACAAGAACGTTCTATAAACAGTACTTTAAGAACATATTTTTAGGTTCTCATGACCTTGAGACGACACTCTGAAATCAACATTCTAAGAATGTTCTTATGATGGAATTTGTATCTGATGAACATTCTAAGTAATGTTTTTGTAACCTTTGAATAACGTTCTAATCATGACAAGAAAACCAGATTTTTTAACATCCCTAGAAGTGATGTTATATTTTGGGTAAATATAAAGTTAGTAGAGCACTTCTAAGGGATAGTTCACCCAAAAATGAATATTCTGTAATTAATTACTCACCCTCATATTGTTCAAGGCCCAGAAAGGTAGTAAGGACATTATTAAAATAGTCCATGTGACATCATACGAGAATACTTTTTGTGCGCAATGAAAACAAAAAAATAATGACTTTATTCAACAATTTCTTCTCTTCCCACATGG
>JAHKKF010516840.1:0-45761 GCA_019740295.1 Labeo calbasu | reverse complement strand
TCACACTAGAGTCTACGGCTCATCAAATACAGGTACGCTACGCATCCATTCATATGAACTGAAAAATAAATGATAAGTTATAATAAATAATAGTAACGGCGCATTTCATCGTCGGTAACGGTAACGGCGTTATAACGGGGGAAACAGTAATTCGTTTGATTCCGTTAGTAACGCCGTTTATTTCTAACGCCGTTATTCCCATCACTGAAAGACAATAGAAGTAATTATGAAAGTACATCTAAAGATCTACTTAAGTGGGCCAAATAAGCACTCTAAAGTTCAGATAATTTATTTAAATGTAAACTGAAATACATTTTTATTTAATTGCAATTAACATGCATAAGTGCAAAAAACTTATGCAAAAAACATTACATTCAGTTTGCACTTAGGTCTTTTTCACAAGGGATAGCAAAGTTTTTGCAACAGCACGTCACACATTTCTATCATCACATCATACTCTCCAGCCCTACCGCCTCAAATATCCAATAAGAAAATAATTTCATTAACACTAATTTGTGTGGATATTTCATAACAAATCATTGTGGCCGCCATGCAAACTTCAGAATCATAAAACACTATTTAGGAGAAAAGCTTCCCTAATCGTCTTCATGGCTTCTCAGTCTTTCTCCGTTGTCTCCCTGCTTAAAATGAATCTCATACAAGCAACTCCCTTTCAGTTCCAGAAAAGAGAAAAACAGTGAAAATAACTGAATTTGGCAACTGCCTTTCCTTCGCCTGAGTCCACAGATGCTGGTACGGGCCGGCTATTGCAGAGACGTGAGAGGGATGGGGAAAAAAAAGCAGAGAGCTGGGCAGAAAGAGGAGGGTTTCTGTTTATCAGAGGCGGCAGGCCTGGCATCGGGCCGTTGGCGAGCTGCTCCGTCTCTGCCTGTCCATGGCTTAAAGGATGTAAATGATGGGGGCATGGTGGGTGCCTGGTCCAGTGCGGAGGGTCCCTGGCTGTGGAGCTGAGGCAAGCGTGGCTGGCGGAGGACCAGGAGAGGTAGAGCGGAAGACACTGGGATCAGGCAAGACCCATGTGCTTAGAGAGAGAGCTTTGTAGTGAGGCCAGGAAGCTCGCAGACGCAGGGAAGCACACTGTAGGGATAGAAGACAAACGCGCACCTGCTCAAACACAATATGAAATGTTTTACATCCCTAAAGTATTACATACTGCTTGAACCCAAATGCGTGTATATAGTGTTACAATATATCTGCACAAACAGGCAAAAGCATAATATGCCGTATTCACAAGCACTGCTTTTTTGCAGTAGTGCAATAGAAAAAACAATTTGGGTTACACAAACAACCTTTCAGCAATAAGTTCTTAAAAGAGCCATTTATAAATGTGAAAAACATTTTTAAAAATCCAAAGAAACATCATGCCATCATTCCATCATGCATTCTTAAAAATAAAGGTTCCAAATTAGGGTTTTTGCAGTGATGCCATATAAGAACCATTTTGGTCTCCATAAAATATCTTGGAAGAGTTATTAAAAGAACCTGTTTTTATAAAGAACATTTTAATAATCTAAAATTATTTTTTAAATAACCTTTTGTGCAATGGAAGGATTCCATGAATGCTAAAGGTTCTTCGTGGAACCATTAATGCCAATAAAAAAAAAATCTTTATTTTTAAGTGTGTAAAGAAACTTTTGTGTAATGGAAAGGTTCTATGTATATTAAGTGGATAGTTCACCCAAAATGAAAATTTGCTGTTAATTTACTAAGGCCATCCCTGATGCAACAGTAAGGAAGATTTTTAGCTGAAACTGTGGTCTTTGGTGATTCATATAATGCAAGTCAATGGCTACTGTCACTCTGAGAGTCAAAAAAAACACAAAATTAATACCTATTGCTTCTGGTGATATACTGAGGTCTTATGAAGTAAAACGATCGGTCTGTGCAAGAAACTGAACATTGTTTACAACATTATTAACTATAATCCAGAACAAATTCCAAATGGGGAAACCTGATTCTTTTCCATGGACTGGTTATTTCAGACAGTTCATTGCAATGAACTAGTTCAAATAACTGATTCACCAACTTGTTTACATAATCACATAATGACATAGTTACACATGTAACATAACACATTTGCATAAATAAAGCACCCATTAATGATGTGAAACACGGATGTTTTACATGTCTAAAGCATATAAAGTTAATAAACTTGTCTTCATAAGTGCGGGCCCAAAACTGCATCAGATGCAGTCATTCTCACTCTAGCACTTCACTATATTATTTTAAGTAACGCTTTTAAGGACAGCACACCTTAAAAACACACAAACACATTTTTATCTGTCCCAAAACGGTGTCCATTTTTCCTGTCATGGTTAAAACAGTTGTTCCCAGGCTGTGTGCAGTTTGTTTTTCCTTTCATTTTCCTTTACTTTTTTTGCTGGCAAGTGAGGAAAGTGACATTTTTGAGACGACGTCCCATGAGTTCCCCCATGGCGGCGCTAGGGCTTGACAGCCGTTCGTTTGAGGCGGTGTCAGGCTGAAATTATACTGTCTGTGAAACCCAGTAACGAGCCAGGAATATGGCCCTGGAGCCACAAGCAGCCAGAGAGAGAGAGAGAGAGAGAGAGAGAGAGACAGGGCTGAAGACCACTGAGGAAAAAATAGGTTGATTTTTATTATGCCAATATAACATAAAATACTTTTGCAAAAGATTTTTGAGAATGTGATTTTTCATTAGGTAAAGGTAAATACAGAGACTACAGATCCAGTGAGATGTTGTAAACAGTGTGCTGCTGGATGCTGGATGCCATATTTTTGTAGGCCAAAACCTGGTTGCGTCATCCTAAAATCAAATCAGTTTCTTCATTTTGTTTGTTCGTTTTTTTCTTTGCTATGTGTGGTGAACAGCACCTCAAGGTACTTTACATTTTATCCTATGATATAAAATACATCAGTAATAACCTCTTGTCATTTTTTATAAAAAAAGCTTTTACTTGACTTGGAAAAGTCAGTTGCTAAAAACTGCCTAAATTGGACTACAGAGGTTGTCAGGGACATTAACGCCCCATTCACACGGGGCGTCAGCGTTAATGTTTCACNCGGGGGGGGGGTGTCTGCTTCGCGCTGATTGGCCAGCTTCTGCACCGAACAGGATTGGCTAGCATCTGCACTAGTATATTTGCATAAGGTAATCTGTGTTGGCGCTTGAAAAGTTTAACATTTTTTAACCCATAATTCAGTTCTGCAACGCTTGAGGTCACTCCATTCAAAGTAAATGAGAACGCCCCGTGTGAATGGGGCGTAAATGTCATCACATCGCACAAGTAATCTCAACTTATTTTATGCAATGATCTAAAACCCAGTGGAAAAATACTACTCGGTTTTTGTTGAGGGAACCAGTGTGATGCTAAATTCCTACAAGGATACGTCATCGCTGCAGTGCCCTGTTGTATACACTTTAGTTTTTGCAGTATTGGCCCCATTTACAGTTTGTCTCAGGTGATCCAATCACAGTTTACACCTGATAGTAAGATGTATCTCAAACTGTATGTCTTCTCTGACCACTTGCAATTCCATTAAAACCTTGTTTAGTGCAGTTCATTTCTCCAGATCCCCTCCCCTCCACTAGATGATTCAGGATAGATTAGTGTTTATACTATAAATGCAGTCTGGTCACATGTATTTCTGACCATTGATTGTGGTTTGTGTGATCCAATCACAAAGCAATTTGAACTCGCCTACACTGCATTTAGTGCTAGCAACATGTGATTGGATCACCCAAGACAGACCTTAATACTAGTTATAAACATAGTCATGCCAGTGTTTTTATTTGGGGGGAAAATATATTTATAATAATATTATTTATGTTTTGAAAGGGAAAAAAAAAATACTGTTTAAAATTTGTATATTGGACAGGAGTGGGAAAAAAAAAAAAAGATATTACTGTTTGTCAGTCATTAGCTTACCAGTCCAGTTATATATTTTTTTATGTTTTCCCCCCTCTTTGGGACTTCATACACAAGTAAAATTGTTTTGTGTGTTATCTTAATAACTAATAACTCACCCAAAACATTTAATTCAATACCTAGTTGTTGTATCAATAAAACGGCACCATTATTATTATTTTTTTTTATGTTGTGTCATACTGGTTAAAATGTTTAAATGTTTTTTTTCACCATGGCAGTCAATCCTAGAAATGTTTATATATAAATTAAATTTTTCTTCTAATTGTTTGTTAACAATGACTGCTTACTATACTATACAAGAATGTCATTATGTTTCGTCTAGTTGAATGTTATTGTGCATCGCACTTAGCTGCATAGATACAGATTTCAACAGTAGGTTAAAGTTTACTGGAAAATGTCAATACTATAGTACACAGAAAAAATACACACAATTTTTTTTATGTACTGTATACAGTACACTTATTTTTGTAGCAATGTGTTACATGTAAACAGAATTCACTGCATGTCAAAAATATTTATAGAATATACATGTTTGTCTGACATGTTTTGATAATTGAATGGATCATTTTGCACGTAGTGGCTCACATGATGAAAGAATGTTTGGAAGTTGTGAAGATTATGACAGTTTCACTGAGAATCAACTTCACCAGCAAGTCATGTGCTTTTAGTTATTGTGAAATGTTCCAAAATGTGCACTGTGCTTAAAAAAAAAGAATAAGAAATTCAAATCTTATGTGAAAAAGAAACTAATTTTTCAGAGATTTGAACTTGCTGTTTTGAGAAAAAAAGGAGAACTGAGCCAAAGCTATTGTAAAGACACATGCTTGTAGTTCCCTGCAGATCTTTTCAGATCATTACATTTCTATGTAAAAAAAAAAAAAAGAAAGAAAAAAGAAGAAAACAGAATGATTGCAACCAAAAGGTAATTTCTCGACAAATAATTTCTGAATGTAGATATAAATATAGCATTATGCAAGTTATATATAATAAAACAAACAAATTTAAACCAATGGACATTTTTTTTTTTTTAAGAAACTTAAAATAGCTCAGGAAAATCAGGTTGGCAACAAGTTCTTTGACAACATAAAAACTAAATGCCATTGTAAATAAAACTGTCTATGATCGGTCAAAATATTATGCGTTGTACACTGCAATTATGTGTTTCGCGCACGAGACTGACAAGTAGTGCCACAGCTTTTCTGCATCCCATGTCTCCTCCATTGAAAATGAACTGGTAATTTGCAGATATCATATAAAACGGCCTTGACTATGTACATTTGCAAAATAAACATATGCACAATTATAATTTTATGTCTTTCTAGCAGTTTAATGCATAATACTTGAGTACTGTGCAGGTTAAAACAAATCTTGCTTTGCATCTGTGAGGTCAGGCCTATCCCTTCATCGAGCGTTATCCGAACTCACATGACGCTACGGCATATGAAGCGGCACACTTAACTGATTGGCTGAGTGGCAGCCAGGTCAAAGGTCAGACAGGAGCTCCTGTGTTCCCCAGGGTGCCATTGCGATGCATGACACACCAAGTGTGACAGCTCGATTTAAGTAAGCGTACATTACCGTGGTGACAGTTCTGCGAGAGTGCTTGCCGGTTCTCAACACTGTGACTGTTCACTGATGTGCCTGTGGGTCCGAGTGAATCAGTGGTTCTTGAATTTTAGCTGATTTTTTTTTTACACCCAGATGCAGCTTTTGGAGGAAAGATGTGTTGTTAGTATTCTAAGAACTTCAGTTTTTGCTCAGTATTTGCAATGTGATCTGCTAAATAGACAATCCTGAAAGAGAAACCTAGTTGCCATCTAAAGAAACTTCTTGGCTGTTTTGAATAAGCAATTCTTTTGGCCACTAAGCAACTGCTCTCTAAACCCTACCAACCACCAAACAACACCCTGGTACACCATAGCAACCATGGAATGTGCACCATTCCGAACGTCTTGAGAATGTATTTTAAATTCAATTTCAGTTCCTGGTAGTAAACAGGATGCAGAATTCCAATTGGAATTTGAAAGTAAGGAAGTTGAATTCAAATTAATTGAAATTCAAATAAATACATATAACTGCAATTAGTAACTAGAAATGCAAAGTTTGTATAAACACTGAATAATGGTTTGACCAAGCCTCATTTCAAGGTTTTTCTGGATGAATGGATGGATTCAGTAAATTCAACTTCTTGTCATTTCAATTCATTTCCATGTTGGCTGTGGCCAGTTCATTGTGATTTTAAATGGATTTTAAATTCGTAATTTTCCCCATCGTTCCCGTGTAAAAATGAAGTTCACTTAATTGTATTGAATGTATGCTTGTATTGTACTCCAAATCTTAAATCATGCATGCTTTGTATGTATTATACAAAAACATTTTATGTCTGGAAACTAAATTATTATTGTTAAGCATCTTATAAACTACATATATTTGTGAACAGTGTAGGGGAAACAGGTCGAAAACACTATTTGCTAGCACGATAACAAGGTCGGCAGTTTAAGACATTAACTTGTAAGCACAAAACACAAAAGATACTTCTCTTTTCAATATAAATAAGGCCTTATTGGATAAATCTAAGACATATAAACTAATCTAACTCATAGACACAAACATTCACACAGGTTGCAGAAAGAGAGAAAATGAGGAAAGAATGAGTTAAGAAGAGTGAAAATATGAAATCCCAAGTTTATAGCAATATATGCAATTGCTTAGACCTGAACAGCCATCAATCATCTAATTACCCTCGCATTGAGTTTCTCAGTGAGGCTATTAAACTTTATATCAAATGTGCAGTTCAGCTAGAATCTGGAGACTGTACTTGCCTTGCATCTGTGTTAAGGGATTACCTTTGATGACGTCGTTGCAGAAAGGGGTTCTCCAAGGTTGCCGATTGTCTGGAAGTTTGTGGTCATACGACGTGATGTCTTGGGCACTGACTGGAGATGATGCGGAGTTGTGTACGCTACTTGAAAGTTTTGAGGCGGGCACAGACGTCTGGGATATGACTTAGCGGCAAAACAACTTAGAACATGAAACTCTCAGTGGAAAGAAAAAAAGATTAAAGTAAAAGACTAAAAGAAATAAGCTGACGAGACTAGATGGCAGATCTCATAGTTTTAGAGAAGCGGCTGGCATGCAAGCCAGGGAGTGCTCAGAGAACACAAAAAATGATGGCAAAGTCACGGCTAAGAGCTAAAGCAAAAAGCACAAACTAAAAGCAAAATTTTATGGTGTCCTGAGTTTTTAAACTCAGCTTTTGGACACATCCCAAATGGTGTCTTGACCAGTTAGATGTCGTCTTAACTCGGGATATTGAAGAGTATAACCTTGGACGTGATTTCTATAACAATAATATAATACATTTTACAAAGGATTGATTGATAGAAACGTTTAAAGCATGCATTTTGACATGAACTCATACATACTAAACATAAATATAAACCCTTAAGCTATTCAGTAGTTATTAACAGGACATAAACAACAAGTGATTAGAACATAATAGACAAATGTGTGGGTTACATACATGATAGGGAGTTATGCAATGGACTGATGTTTATTCATAAGTTCTTTTAAGCGTCATTTTGATGCATATATATATAATAAGACAGTCTCTGTATCATTCTGTGAACTAAGGGTATGTTCTGAGGAACAAAAGGATTTAGAAGGAATCTCGGTCTGGTCCTTGTCTTGGGTGGGGGAGCACCACTCAACACAGTCTCCTCATGTGATGGTCCTGAAGTGCTGTATCTTTGACCATTAAGCTTAGGTTTATTGCCAATCAAAATTGCCAATCTTCTTCCTGAGTTGGAATTATCAGTAAGTGTTCTTTTGTTTTAATGCTGCAAGCTGTTCAAAGCTCCTAGTTAGCTGGTTAGACTTGCTTCAGGCTGGCTGGCGCTAGGGTGTCATGGACAGATTTATGACTTTGTCTGGTTATCCTGGGCCTCTTTGTGAAATTGGCTCTTCAGTTGTTTTAACACTTCTAATCAAAACTTTCAGTTGTCTGATTCGCTCTGATACGCTACAACAGAGTATATGACAGTACAGTTTTGTCTAAACATTCTTAGACTCTATAATTCTTTGTTACATTGTAAACACTATTACTTTTATATTGCAACATTTTCTATTTTATAGAACATTAAAAAACATCCTGGCATCGTGAGACATTTAGATGCAATAAAATGAAATGTACATCATAATGTTTCGCTTGATTATACATGTAGTCAGGAATTATAGTTTGGAAAAAGTCTAACTAGTAAAATGTGTACAAGTTATGTCACAAAAACACAATAACAGCTAATGCTACTTGCATTAGCTGTTATTGTGTTACTGTGACATAACTTGTAATAAAAGAAAGGCTTACTCATGTAAATGATCTCCTCCACTGGATCAAGCCGTGCATCTCATCGCATTCTTTTCTGAGGTAAATATAAGGCTTAATCCTCACAGCGTGTCTTCCAGAAATGAGAAGTAGCCGAGATGAACTTGAAGAAAAGTCTTGCTGCTTTATTTATAGAACTTATGTGGCCGTTTACATGTGGCGCGTTTCACGTGGATGATTTTAATATCAAAAGCAAAAGTAGCAAGTGGGCGTGATTGCATTAAAGATAATGAAGTCAGACAGGAAAGACTGGACATCACGTTGGTTTCATACAGATTACTTTATCACAGAATATTTGTGAAGACTTATTTAGTTTAAAAGTAGACATGTCAAGCTTTCTATAGAAAGTATTCGCCCAGTTTTGGTTCATTTTAATGAGGCGTTTCAAAAGGATATGCACGGAGACTGAGACGGCTGAAAGTGCTCCCTGTCTATTTTCTTTATTTTACAAAAGCACCATGTTTTGTTGATTTTGTGAGTGTACAAAAGTTAAAATATACCCTTTTACATATTAAAATAATGTATTACTTTTATGTGTCCAACCAAAAATGAAGGAGCAGTTTAAGTTCTTTTCAAAAGAAAATATGCAAGAGCTCCTGCCAGGGCCTTTGCCGACCCCAGGTGGTTAAAAATATATTTTAAAAACTGTATTTGCAGATATATAAAAGGCCACTTAAGTGTACTTAAAGGGAGTCACTTACATAACACACTTAAGTAGTTGGCAAAAATAAGTAATAAGTTCAGCCAAAAATGAGAGCTCTGAGAATTCATTTACTCACATTCAAGTCGTTTCAAACCTTTGTTGAGCACAAAAGAAAATGTCTTGAAGAATGTTGGTAACCAAACAGTTACTAATAGCCATTGACTTCCATAGTATTTTTAGCGTTTCATTGTTTCCATAGTATTTTAACTGTTTCATCGATACAAACTTGTAATTACAAATATATAAATTAATATCATCAATTTAAACTATAACACATTTTCATTTATTTGCAATTAATATGCAATTAAATATCTGAAAACATCACTTTCAGTATGCACTTCAGTATATTTTTTAAAGTATATTATTTCAGTGATAAGCAATCTAAGGAATCATGCTGATGAGTTTCACACGTTTAAGCACCACTCAGATGATCTTCAGAAAATGTAAAAATCTAGCTTAATGTCACACTTTTCGAATATGTCACATTACGAGTCCATCTCGATATATCTTATTCCCCTCACACCGCACTGGGATCATTGTGTGGCTTTCTGTGCAGTCTTACACTCAGCCTTGGTTGCACCTCTCATTTCACCCAGTGACCTCAGCGCTGATGGCCTGTCACTTAAAACAGCCAGTGGCCATGGGGAACGGCCTGGAACGAATGACAGCCCGCCACGCGCACACACACAGAGCATTTTAACCAGAGGTGACACGTTTGCGTTCAGGCTTTTTAAGTTCTCCAGACGCGGACACACGAAAGCCCGGTTCAATCAGGAACAATCTCATGACGCTGCCCTTTCCACAACATCAACACATAAGTGCACACTCACACTTGTCTCCTGTCTATAAAAAAACATGTGTTCCTTGAGTCCATGGCAACACACCTCGTGACACCATGCCCTGCCCCAGCCGTGACCTGTGGGATTGTATGACAACCACAGAGTTAGCTAGCCGAGATTACAGAGAAAGCCGGCCTCTCCTGTTGCAGCCAGCTCCTCCTTCGAGGGGCCCTGGGATCGAGGTGACGCAAAACTCCACGCTGGATTTGTCTGCAATGGATTGGCAGCAACGCTGAGCCATTCGAGGCAGCCTGGTTCCACCTTTCCATCGCTGGGTGACTCAGGCATCTCGGATGGTGTGTTAATGTCTTCGTGTTTCAGAGCAACGTGTTAAGAAGGGCTTTGGCTTTTCTTGGACTGGTGTAACCGTCATAGCACAAGCCAGTAGCTGTTTCCATCCCAAGCGTCTGTCTATAAGTCTTAAGATCATCTGCGTATGCAAGTGTAATTCTAAATGTGGACACAGTACACAGCATATTAATATTTAGGGCATATTTTGTCCAATCAAATATAAAAATATAAAAAAATATTAGAAATAGCGACCGCATCCAGATTGTTCCTCACTTGTTGGTGCACTCAGTTAGTTCAACCATTGTGAAAAACAAATGCATTTAATCGTATTGAATGTGCGCTTCTGGCATGATTTAAATCTTTAAAAATATCCTAAAAACCTGTACTTGCAGTTAATATAATATTAATGAAATACAAGGCCACTTAAGTGTACTTAAAGATAGACACTTAAGTATACATAAGACACTTAGATATACTTTTAAAAAGTCCTATTTATTATAATGTCAAATCATAGATTTAAGAACATTGTATAATGCTGTAAAGAAGTACACTTTATTGTACAAGTATACTAAGTACACTTTACGAATTAAGGGTAACAAAAAATGGATCCCAAATGTTTCAAAGTATCAGTAATAACATAATAAAAACTGCTGCGACTCTGGAAGCCTGTGACGTTTTTCCTACATAATAAATTATGAATAAAAGAGGAAATGCAATAACAAATACTGTCATGTTGTATTGCATTCAGAGGTGGATGCATCATGTTTGTTATATGATTTGATGTTTATTATCCCAAATCATTTTAGTATTTTAGTTTCAACCGTATTTGAAATGGCATGCATTGATATTGGTCTGCTTTTTATATCAGTTATCTAATCCGAAGTCACTTTAGTTTTTAGTTGTGCATCCAAGAATGTATTCTGTTAGTTTATGCATGTTTTTACCAGAATGAATGAATGAATTAATTAATAAAACATTTTACAATTTTATGTGGATTTTGGTGTTTCCACCCATTTTTACGCAATATCTCAAATTTCACATTTTGAATCAATTCACAAAATTCAGAAAACATGAATGGAAACATGGCTAATCATGCATTCCTAAATACATGACTTATGGAGTTTGTGGCAACTTTTTTTTTTTTTTATTAATAGAAGTCAAGCTGTGTGTGTGTGTGTTTGTACATGTAATCTGACACATCATTGGTCATTTTTACCATCCCCCCTGAACACAACCAGCCGGACCATTTTGTTCAGTTACTCACTCACTCACTGTTCAGATTAAGTTTCAATCCCATGATCCCATGACTATACGCCTGCCATGTCCTCATGCTTGTTGCCAATGAGAGTCCTAGGTCATATATGCACCAAAGGAGCGTCACATGCTTTCCTTCCACCTTGATTTCCAAGGCAAGGGTAGCCTCCAGCTTTCTCAACTTTCACAGTGAGCTTCTCTCTCTCTCTCTCATTGCTAGCTGAGACCATGAATGGGCTGGAAAAAACGGCCCTGGCGACTCGGGTGCCACAGGCTAGAGAGACCGAGCGAAGCGGAGAGGTGGGGCAGGAAAACTTTTGGGGATGATAATGTTCCATCAGGCGCTTTTCCCTACATCATATTCCTGCCAACTAGATCATGTGACTTACATAATGCGTCTGCGTCCTAATTCCTACATTAAACTATCATTATTACAGATATTCCTGGTATGTGACTACATTTAGTAATACCACTTAATGAATCAGTACTACCCTTGTGAAAAGAAGTGTTTAAATACATTAAATGTGCATTTGTAGTGTACTTAAGGGGGAAAAAAAAAGACCACTTAAGTGTACTTTTAAGTAACACTCTTAATTTTTGAAAAGTGCTCTTTTATTGTGCTTTGAAGAAGTACACTTATAGGGATGCGTTGACTAAAATGCTAAAGAAATAAACACTTGTGAAAATGTAAATATTGCATAAAAGATTCACATTAAACCTAATTATTATTACAAACATTTTCAGTATATGAATACATTTAGCAATGCCAAGTAATGATTCAGTTCAACCCTTGTGATAAGAAGTGTGTTTAATCACATTAAACTTGCACATGTGTACTAAAAAAAAAAATCTTAAAATTAAGGAAAAAAGACTGCTTAAGTGTGCCTTTAGTACGCTTAGGTAACACACTTAACTTTTGCTCTTTGTAATAATACAAAATTTAAGTACATTTTAAGTCGTTGTTTTAATAATGCTTTAAAGAAAAGTACACTTATTTTGATGTGTTGACTAACATGCTAAATAATTAAACGCATGTGTAAATTAGAATATTGCATAAAACATTTAAATAAAACTTATTATTATTATTGTTACAAATATTCTTAATATATTCATACATTTAATGATTTCGTTCTACCCATGTAGTGTACTTAAAATCTTAAAAGAATAATCCTAAAAATTGTATTTAGAGATAATATAATATAATATGAATGAAAAAAAAAAAGGTATTTTTAACACACTTAAGTAACACTTAAATTGCACTTTGCAATAATGTCAAATTAATTATTATTTTTTAAGTACATTTTAAACCACTGTTTTAAGAATCTTTTGTCATCCTTTAAAGAAATACACTTATTTGTTATTTTATTTTATTTTTTTGTGCTTTTTGGATGATAAAACAGTGGAGATTGACAGGAAGTACTTGTCAGTTGTCAGTGTACTTACCACACGGCTATAGGCACTGACAAAGTACACTTTATTATTATTATTATTATTATTATTATTATGCACTATGAATACATTTAATAATACCACTTAATGATGTCTGATATCTGTTATAGAGTAAATGCATTGCATGTTGCCAGTACAAATTTTAGTTTTGGATTCATTTAAGGCATGGATGAAAGCACAGACTAATGGCATTTTTCCTCAGAAGCCTGACTATAAATACACACAATGCCATTCTTTTGTATCACGAGACTGTTTGGTCTATTGAAACAGTGGCTATCCATTAACTCCTCTTCACAGTATTAGCTATTAAAAGACTGCGTGTTTCTTGGCAATCTTTACGTCAGCTGTTTTAAAATTCCATTTCAGAGCATTCCTGGAAAACCATGTGAGTTTATAGTAATTTTTTTTATTGCAACGTTTCTCTGCATCGCCTCAGTGAAAAGCTGATTCACCTGCAACCTGCGTGACTCATTCTTTCAAACACAAAAGAAATGGAGATCACTTAAAGTTTTGATTTCACTTCCAGAAAGTTGTTTATTTAAATTTTAGCACTGAATAGCACTTGTTTTAAATAAATATATGTGACCATAGGTCGCTAATTAAGAAAGCACATCCCTTCTTCCATCCAACAACCAATTTATTGGTCATTATTTTCGGCTGTCCTTTGAAATATATATATTTTTGATAAAGCCACGTCTTTAACCACTCTAAACGTACTGGGTGGAAACAGGATTTATTTGGCTGAGATGTGCATTATTGTCAACCTCATGAGCTGAGTGGCCTTTTGAAGGCTGAAATGGATCTATGGTAATCACATTATGCTTGTGACATCCATGATCCATTAACTGAGCTGAGGAATCTGATATATGTGTGTGTTTGTTTGTGCATTTCTGTAGGTTCATGCCTCCCCAATTCCCTCAATTGGGAATCTAATTCGGGAAAGATTTGCATTCCTTTCCCAGACGTCTTTAGAGGAAGCGTGAGTCTTCGAGCGCCGAAAAAGTGGAGCTGATAGTAAAGCTCAACTCCCGTAACGTTTTATCAGGGCCGTCACCGCACATCAATAGCGATCCCCATCCCTCCCTCTTCTTCTTCCTTCCGTCACCTTCTTTAATCTTTCTAAACAAAAGAGCGTGCAAAACAAAGATGGCAAATATCAAGCGTGATAAGAGCGTTTTGTGTTTGCAGGTTGTGTTCACATATCCTGATTTACTGCACACGAGCACCTGTTTGTTTGTGTTCTCGTTCAGCATTTGGTGGAGTCTGACTTTTGATAATTGTGTGTAAACAAGCCACGCTGATTGATTCGACAGGGTGAAGAGGTCATGCAGTTTTCTCTATTTCTATTGCAATAGAAAATCAATGGCATGAAAAGACTGACGTTGGTAAAACTCAGAATGAATAATTCAGACTATTCGAAACTTTATATTATGATATTTATATATTTTGAATATCAAACACAGGTGTGCTTAATTGTATGTAGTGCACTTTTAGTGTACAACTAATCTTAAAAGTACACTTTTAAAAGCTGTACTTGCAGATAAACAAAGGGCCACTTAAGTGTACTCAAAGGCAGACACTTTCATGAATATATTTCTTAACACACTTAAGTAGACTTCTAAAAAGTGCACTTTCTAATAATATCTAACTAAAAGTGTTCTTTTAATTTCAACTTTATTACACATAGACAAATACACATGATACAAGTTTTAATATAAATAACATTAACATATATTTTAGTTTACCACAAATGCTTGCCAGTACATTCGGCAGCACACTTTAACCATAATTCAAAGACAATGGAAGTTACAAAGATGTACTTATGTTTTACTTAAAAGCATTCTAAAGTTAATTTGATATCATTTTAAACTGTAATACATTTTCATTTAATTGCAGTTAACCTGCAGTTAAGTCCATGACAACATTGCATTTAGTTCACACTGAAGTATATTTCACTTTTATTATATGGAAGAGGGTGACCAGGATATCCTTTTATAATTCTTCTTTTGTTTTCCACCGAAAAGTCATACAGTTTTGGAGTAAATAAAGACAGTTCATTTTTGGGTGAACTATCCCTTTAAGCAGTGTCTGTGCGTACGCAAAGGAATATGCAGATACACTCACGCACATTCATGAAAGAGGATGTTCTTCTCCTAACAAATGCCTCCCCGCAGGGGTCCATTCTTGCTGAGACTTGAAACAGTATTATTGGACTCTATTTATTCACATTCTTAATTTGCTATTATTGGCTGCTGCTGCGATGCCAGCCAAACAATAATATTATATTTAAATGCATTTATTGGCACACCAACAAACTGCAAGTTTTTTTTTTTTTTTTTTCCATATCGCATTTGCTTAGAGTTTTAAGTCCCGTGCCAGCTTTTTGAGCTGTTAAACTTGTACTAAGCAAAAAGTTGTCTTACAGGCACAATATTCAGGCTTTTTGAGAGGTTTTTTTTTTGGTCACGCCACCACAGGAATCATGTCAATGTTATAAAGATTTACATATTTGATGTAAGATTTGTTTAGTGGATTATGCACATTACCTGCTTGAAATTTAATTGGTTTAATGGTGAGATTAACCTTATGAAACAGATAAATACAAACACACACTTGAACTTTGTTTTTGCTTTCAAAACATAATACCAGATACGTAATTAATGGAAAACTAAATATCTGATATTATTCTTTTTCTTTCTTTCTTTCTTTCTTTCTTTCTTTCTTTCTTTCTTTCTTTCTTTCTTTCCAACTGTATATGGTCTTAAGTACTATACATTTAAATTAATCATTTGGTACAATGCACTTATTGTATATATATTTTTTTTTATTTTGTACTTATATCTTTAAAAAATACCTATATGTAATTACATCTGTAATTAATTTCTGTAATTACATGTATAATTACACTGTAGACCCATCCATTACACCTTAACCCACCCTTAAACCTACTCATACCACCAAACTTGTCCCTAACCTTACCCGTATCCCACCTTAATAAAAGCAAAAGTGTTTTGCTATGCAATATGACAACAATAAGTACATTGTACTTATTTTTTGATGTAAGTACGTAGTAGTTAAGGCCACGTAATATATAATGTGACCAGAAAGGGATACATATTTACATGCACAGACACACATGCATGGACTGGATTAAAAATAAAATGTATGTGATAATCTCTAAATACCATGAACCATGTAATCATAAATATATTTAGACTTTGAATCATTAAATGAATGAATGAATGGATGAATGAATAAATAATTAAATAAATAAATACTATTATTATTATTATTTATTTATTTATTTTTTTTAACAATAGTATTTTAATTTATTTTATTTGTTTATTTTATTCAGTGGATATATTTGTTTTTTTAACATTATATGTAAAAGTTCAGTTGTTTAACATTTGCTTACAACAGTTACAGAATATGATCAGCCTTCTGACATATTATTAATTATATTATATTAATAAAATGTCTGTCTTACTTAGATAAGTACACTTGCTTATAGGTCTAGTCTGGGCCATCCTTGTGTGAGATGGTTGTTATTTTGCATTAATTGCACTTTTTTTTTTCAATACTATACTTTGCGTTTAGATCCAACCCTAAACAAACACACCCAAAGCAGGTAATTGAGTTCTTCAGTATTAAAAATACACAGGCAGGTGAGCTAAAGCAGGTTGGAAATAAGCTTTTCAGGATGGTGGGTCCCCAGGAGCAGGGCTTCTAAACACAAGCATACACACACATGCTTCAGAACAGAAGTAGCTGAACACAAGATGGCCCGCTCTAACCCTTCAGGGTACACCTGGGGTCAGTCTCTCTCAAACCATCTACCTCTCCACACCTGTGTTGTGGCCTCAAGCATCCAATCCTTCACCTGCTCCAGGGCTCTGGAGACTGTGCATGAATAGGACAGTCAGACCTAGACGTTTGCTTTAAGATTAATGAGATTCAGTTGTTTAGTCTCAAACATACGTGACACACTCACGCACATCTTCACTCTGCGATTCTGCCAGCCCACTAAACAAAGCAGCGCTATTCCTCTCTGCAAAGCTCTTTCAAGGAAGACCTGTAATGTCTCTTTGACTTATTACACCTCGCCCACTCTCGTTAGAAAAGAAATTAGCTGTGCATTCTGTTTCAATTAACCTTCTGCAGCAACAGAGCGGGACTGGGATGAGAGTCCAGTGCGTGCGTGGAGGTCAGGGTAATTGAAGAACGATGTAATGATGACATCGCTGAGGAGCCGGAGCCGCGGTATTAAGGTGACTGATGTTGGCGGAAGGGCATGTGTCATGTCATATGGGTGCGACTTTGAAAAACGGTGCCCTTAAAAGATGCCAGCTGTCACAATGCTACAATACAAAATCGACGGGTTTCGAAATCTTCTCGTTGAACCCCTATGTGAAATGATCCTGCATTGCTAGAGCATGAATAGTTTTGCGCAGCCAGAGTTTTAAATATCAGCATTGGGTCTGTTCCACATTGTGGCTTAGTTTGTCATAAAACAAGCAAAAGTATATCTTATTTAATTGTTTAGATTTGTTTTTATATGCCATTTAGGAGCACAAAACAAAAATAAAAGCAATTTTTCTGAAATTGAGTTTTATACATCATCAGAAAGCAGAGTAAATATGCTTTCCATTGTTGTATGGTTTGTTAGGATGTGACAATATTTGGTCAAGATACAATTTGAAAATCTGGAATCTGAGCGTGAAAAAAAATAAGAAAACCGCCTTTAAAGTTGTCCAAATGAAGTTCTTAGCAATGTATATTACTTTTGATGTATTTACGGTAGGAAATTTGCAAAATATCTTCATGGAACATGATCTTTACTTAATATTCTAATGATTTCTGGCATAAAAGAAAAATCGATAATTTTGACCCATACAATGTATGGTTAGTTATTGCTACAAATATACCCGTACTACTTATGACTGGTTTTGTGTTCCAGGGTCACATATAATATCTATTTTTACTCAAAAAATTCTATTTTACCCATAACTTGGCAAAACTACAAAAATGTATATTCATTATAAAAAATTCCCATGGAGAAGATTTTATTAATTTGCATGACTTCTCCAGTCTATAAGTCACTAAATAAAGAAATATATTGTTTTTTAGATCTTTGTTTTGTATTATTATATTGGAGGTCTGAGTACCAATGCAATGTTATTTATTTATTTATTTATTTATTTATTTATATTATTTGACAGATAAGATGTGCCTTTTTCAACTTTATTGCTGGCCAATTGTCTGGTTGTTGGTTTTTAATCGTTTTACATGGCAAACTGTTGATCTGTCAGCCTGGTCTAGCTGGTGTCTAGCTGATTTAGCTGCACAGCCACCTGGTTTCCCAGCTTACCCAGTGGCCAAAACCCCTCTTAAAGCATCCAACAAATCAGCTTGACCAGGCTGGGAAACCAACAAAGACCAATGAACCAGCTTATGCTTAAAAAAAATCTAGCTGATACCATAATAAAAGCCCAGTGAAGAAAATGGTTGGTCCATGCACTGATTGTTCTGCAGACATAAAACAAAGCAGCACATATCAAGCATAGCATTAGTTCTGGCAGGTCACATTAGTCAAGTTTGCATCAGTTGACTCTCAGCTGATCCACATCTACCTATATGAAAATGACGCAATTTCATGACTTTTTTTTTTATTATTCATTATTCAGCAGCTTATTGCTTTGCTCAGGAGCTAATTACCCTTTTAGTCAGTGTGCGGTGTGTATGGGCATAAAAAAAAGATCAACAATCTAAAATCTCAAAATCAAGTTTTTTTAAAAAAAATTCCTTTTCAAGAAATACAACGAATGGCTCGTTTGGACTACAGCGTTGTTTTCCGGGTGTTGTGATGTCACAAAGCTCATTAGAATATCAGTAAAATGAATCCCGCCTACGGAAATTCAAATGGTTGGGGGGTGTAGGGACGAGGTGGGGGATTAGCCTAACTTTAGCTATGCAGTGTGGAGAGGCGCTTCTGGGACGCTTCAACAAGCCGTGGCGCGGCTGGTATAAACACAAGCATTGACTACTAGAGCGGCCGCAATCTACTCCGGTGGCCGCGTCAAAGCCGTAACGCACTGCGGGCGTGTGCAGTGTGTAGTAAGACATTTATTCATCATACAGTGTAGACAGCTTCACTTATAACGCGAGTGTTTTTTAAAATGCATAAACTTGCATTAGACTAAGCTAGGCTAATCAGTAATGATGTTCTTTGATAATGTTAATGTTCTTTGCTCGTTTTTGGGGTGTAAAACGTTTTGAGTTTGTCCACTTTAGACCACATCCAGAGGTGGTCGAAAACGCTTTCGATCAGATTGCTGTTGTAGTGTATGCGGTCGAATGCGTTCGAACAGCTGCTAAAGACCACCTACTCTCCGCCTACTGACCTAAAACATATTAATTGCAAGACATACAACTACACATGCTTATCAAATGGGATTTAAACTTTGACGGGCCGAAACGAAACGTTTGTCTAATTTTGCGAATGTGTAAAATTTGTCTTTTTAAGGTTATGTCTTTCATTGCTCTGAAATATCTGAAAAAGCCCATACATATACATGAACAAAACTTTGTGCAGCATGTTTGCTAATACTACTAGCAGCAATTACTAGTGTGTGATAACTTCAGCCCCAAAGGGATCTGCCCATTTACCCTCCTCTTGATGTAATCAGCACCACGGGGGGGTAATGTGGTCAGAAGTGGTCGAAAGTGGATAGAGGACACAGATTAAAACGTCAGGTGTAAACAGCTATGTCCACTTGTGATCCGATCAACCAAAACACATCTTAATACCCAGTGTAAACAGGGCCTAAGAGGACGTGAACTGCTTATAACCATGTAATAAACCAATTAGAGACCATATCCTACTGAAGAAGTTGGAAACTGTGGGACTAAGACCAGCAAACCAGCTTAAAAAACAGCTGTCTATAGGTGAATTCTGAAGTAGTTGGTACCATTAAAATAGAAACAGTTGCACAAAAGTTGCTAGTGGACATCTAGTTTACTTGCTATTGAATTTCTCCAAATTCACAAACTCATAATCTAATGATTATTTCTTGCGCCAGAATCCCTTGTGAGTTTGTTTCCAGGTGGGCAACTAAAAACACGTAGACCCTGATATCAAGAACTTGTGTACCTGATTATAGCTTGCAGTTTTCTTTTTTGTGTGCAAAATGCATCAGCGAAGGGACTTTGTGTGGTCTGCGAGCCTGAGCTAACCGTAACTGTGAAGAGCAACCAATGTGGACCATCCAACACAAATCCCATTGCTGTTTTAAAGTCTCTGGTTATTTATGGTGCTCTATCCAAGCGCACAAACACACGTGTACATACACACACATTCCCAGACACACTCACTTACTCCTCGATTACATCCCCACAGGCTCCCCCTCCCTCAAACCCCAGCCAACAATCCTTCACAGCAGTCCTGATCCGTGGTTATGTGTGATTGGCGGCCGGCGGTAAAACATACCCGGGTGTGTTCATTTATGTGTTTTTCTGTGCGTGTGTGCGTGCGCGTTTGAAGCCGCCGGAGCATCGTGAGCCGCCTGATGAATGGCGGTGTGGCCTGGTGGTCCGATCGATATGGGGGGGTTCTGTGTCTGAAGAACAGGTGCGTTCTGCTGAGCTGGAAATCCCATTAAGACTCAGCCGGCGACGGGCAGGAGAATGAAGCGTGCACACACAGCGCCGCTGGCTTACAAGAGGAAAAAAGGCAGGTCGACATTCAGGCTTGCCCCTCACGCCCTCACACTTCTGCAGCTATGAGGTCTTGCTACCACTCTGCCAAGCATGGCTGAGCTGGAACTCGTCTCGCTTGAAGTCCCATGAACCCGAGTCAGATCGATAAATAGCAAAGAGTGCACGACAACACACAGGCCTTCATAGTTCTCTGTTTGTCAATACTTTAAGCTTGTAGTACTGATGTGGGGTCAGTCGTGGTGTTTTCTGCTGGTTTTGGGATGGTTACGTTAGACTTGAATCCATTCCATTCATTAATGTTTTGCGGGGAAAAAAGAGCGCTATTAATTTCTCATTGTCTCATGAGTCGCACATTGGGGCTGGTGTTATCTGTGCACTGCGTGAGCGTGAGAACCAGCTCTTCTACTGGTTTTCAGCCACAGGTAAGAATGTGGCCTATTGTTATGAGCTTTCCTCTGTTCATGAAGTAATCTGACATGATTCAGTAGATTGTAGATAGTAATTAGTTGATTCCACCTGCAGTCATTTGTGTAACACAAGGTGCTGAGAACCACTTCCTAATGACAATAGGAAGAGTTTGCTGTATTTTTCACTTAGATAGTCCACTTGTTTTGGTTTGATGAAAGATAATCTTTCATCCTTGGTCCTATTTTAATGTACAGAGCACACCAATAATAGTCATATCTATGGCATATTTCTGACCATTTCAGTTCACAATTACTCCGTGCACTCATTACCCTGTAAAAATAAAAATAAAAATAAATAAATATACATATATAAACTGGAGTGTGTTACAAGAAAATACTACTTTAGTCTTTCTACTTTCTGCAAAAGTTCCTAGCAATTTCTGAGTGTTGCTTTTGTTCTTTTCCCTTTCTTAATTAATCTCTAGTTTATGTTTCCACTGCAAAAATGCTCATTTGTAAAAAAAAAAAAAAAAAGTAATAATTTCATTATTTTTAATAACTAAATTGAATATGTTTTCTAATATTTATAAAATTATAAATATTAATATTTATTAATATGCATTGTCAATTTTGTACATACAGATATAAATAAATATAATATCAGTATGAAGAATATTGTTCATGTTATTAAACAGACTCACATTACAATTATTTTGCAAATATTGCAATTATTTTGATTGATTGATTGATTGATTGACTGACTAAGTAAATGAATAATTGACTCATTGATGTTTAGTGTTTTCGTTTTTTGTAATCCTTCACAACTATAAGGTAATTTAATAATCTCCAGTTTATGTTTCCATAGCAAAAATAAAATGCTCATTGGGAAAAAAAAAAAAAAAAAAAAAAGAATCTAAAACCTCAGGCTGAATATATACATGTGACCCGACTCTTCTCACATCTTTATGATTCTGCTGCAGGGATTTATGAAAAAGCACTTGTTGTGGCAGTGTCTGTGTGTATCTTTCTTCCTGTTTATGGTTTCTCTGTGTGTATATTTGTGTGTGTTTATGTTAATCTCAGACTCAAACAGCATGGCACTGCCGTGCAACATCTCTCACATGAGAGAGGCTGAGGCGTGACACTCTATCTGTGACACATCTTCTGTCCTTCTCTGATGATGCCAGCATGGTGACAGATCGCCCTACACGCTTGTCATCCGCTCACTGACAGGAGGAGGGAAAGAGACAGAGAGACAGTTAAAGAGAGAGAGAGAGGAGGAGGAGGAGAGGAAAAGCACAACTAATACTGCCTATACTTCCCTCCTCTCAGCCAATCAGAAGCCTGCTAGTGAGCTCTGTGTGGCTGCTCCTTTTAACCGAGTCCCCAGGCTGATGATGAGTAAGCTGGTAAAAGAGTGTGTGTTTATGTGTGGTTGTGTGTGTAAAAGAGACAGTCTGAGAGTATGAGACAGCAGTACTGTAGGAGCTGTGGAGGATGGAGATTTAGACACACTCTGTGTGTCCTGTCTGTATGTGTGTGTGTTTGTATCAGTGAAAAAAAAAGAAGAAAGAAAACAGGTTTCCTCTCCATGCCAGAAAATGATGTTGATTATTATCCCAGACATATAGAAAAAGGAATCTTCTGTTTTGCCCTTAAGCCATGTTTAACCAATTCCTGCTCTCATGAAATATTGAATAAAATAATTAATGATTAATGCCCTTGCATATATTTAGTTTCTTTGGACACAATGAATATATTTAATAAGTATAAACTTTAATTTACGTCCTAATACACCAGTAGCTACTTTTTAGCATGTGGTTGCCAAGGTGTTCAGGGTGTTTTTAATGCATCACTATGCTAAGGTGTTCTTTTTTTTTTTTTTTTTTTTTTTTGGCATATTGTTATGTGGTTAGCACATTACCACATTTTTCTGTATTTGGTTGCGTTGTGAGTATTTGCAGTGCATTTCTAAATTTGACTGTCTTGTGAGTATTTGCAGTATGTTTCTGTATTTGGTTGCATTGTGAGTATTTGCAGTGTGTTTCTGTATTTGGTTGTGTTGTGAGTTTTTGCCGTGCATTTCTGAATTTGGTTGTCTTATGAGTATTTGCAGTGCATTTCTGTTTTTGGTTGTGTTGTGAGTATTTGCAACACGTTTTGTATTTGGTTTCATTATGAGTATTTGCAGCATGTTTCTGTATTTTTTATTTTATTTTATTTTTTTTTTTTTTGCTTTGTGAGCATTTGTAGTGCGTTTCTGTATTTGGTTGTGTTGTGAGTTTTTGCAGTGCATTTCTGTTTTTGGTTGCATTGTGAGTATTTGTAATACATTTTGTATTTGGTTTCATTATGAGTATTTGCAGCATGTTTCTGTTTTTTTTTTTTTTTTTTGCTTTGTGAGCATTTGCAGCACATTTCTGTATTTGGTTTTGTTGTGAGTTTTTGCAGTGCATTTCTGAATTTGTTGTCTTGTGAGTATTTGCAGTGCATTTCTGTTTTTGGTTGCGTTGTGAGTATTTGTAATACATTGTGTATTTGGTTTCATTATGAGTATTTGTAGCATGTTTCTGTTTTTTTTTTTTTGTTGTTTGTTTTTTTGTTTTTTTGCTTTGTGAGCATTTGCAGCACATTTCTGTATTTGGTTGTGTTGTGAGTTTTTGCAGTGCATTTCTGAATTTGGTTGTCTTGTGAGTATTTGCAACACGTTTTGTATTTGGTTTCATTATGAGTATTTGCAGCATGCTTCTGTTTTTTTTTTTTTTTGTTTTGTTTTGTTTTTTTTTTTGCTTTGTGAGCATTTGCAGCACATTGCTGTATTTGGTTGCATTGTGAGTTTGCAGCACATTTTTGTATTTGGATGCGTTGTGAGTATTTGCCTTATGTTTCTGTATTTGGTTGTGTTGTGAGTATTTGCAGCACATTTTTGTATTTGGATGCATTGTGCATTGTGAGTATTTGCAGCATGTGTTTGTATTTTGTTGCACTGTGAGTATTTGTAGCGTGTTTCTGTATTTGTTTCTGTTGTGAGTATTTGCAGCATGTTTCTGTATTTGGTTGTGTTGTGAGTATTTACAGTGTGTTTCTGTATTTGGTTGCATAGTGAGTAATTGCCACATGTTTCTGTTTTTGGTTGCTTTTTGTGTATTTGCCACACACTTCTATATTTGTTTGTGTTGGGCGTATTTGCAGTGTGTTTCTGTATTTGGTTGTGTTGTGACTATTTGCACTGTGTTTCTGTATATGTTTGTGAGTATTTGTAGTGTTCTATTTGTAGCACATTTCCATATTTGTTTGCACTGTGAGTATTTGCAGCACATTTCTGTATTTGACTGTGTTGTGAGTATTTGAGCAGCACGTTAGACAACCATAGATCTGGTTGTTTTTAGTGCATTGCTGTGTCATTGCTAAGGTGTTTTTAGTGTATTGCTATGTGGTTGCTAAGGTTTTGAGAGTTTTTTTTTTTGTTTGTTTCTGTATTTCTGTGTGGTTGCTGAGATGTTCTGGTTATTTTTTAATGTATTGTTATGCGTTGTTCCATAATCCAAAGTACTGCATTGCATTCATTGTATGTTCATGCAAATGTTTGCAAAGATAATAGTACACTCATCCTCAGCAAGCTGTATGTTCATGTTCACCGAACAATCACTGTGAGACAGGTTACACAACAAATTCTAATACGTCGGTTTAGGGTAAATCCTTTACCCAAATCCTTTACTCTAAGTATGAGCAGTACTACTTGTGACATTTACCTTCGCTGAAACTGGCATCAAGTAACACTCTTTTTCCAGACAGGTTCACGCTCACAATTCCAAGTCTTAACACTTGATGTAAGATCAGATCTCCTCGGTTGTTTTGTAATATTAACGACACAGTGGTCAGTCAGCCCAGCTGACCCTAGATAAGTGGCTCAGTCATTATAGATGTGCGCCGTCTGTCTGTTTTAGGTGTCCCAGTTTGCCCCTGGTTGGTTGAGGCTCTTACCCGCCCAGCCGCAGCCGCAATCCCATCAATGCTGTCACGCAAAGGAGACGGCTTACTGCCATCTCCCTCTCTCTCGCTTTCTCTCGTGTGCCATGGTGCTTATGTCCTCCCTCAGAGCCACACATCTGCTGCCACAGTGCTGCGCTTAACGGGGCAGGGAAAATCCTTATAATTCCCACTCCTGCTCCTTTCTCAACGACGGGGAAATTCCTAATTTACTGTGCATCCCTGCAGCTGTCACTGTCTACTGCTCTGTGTATGTGTGGGTGTGCGATTACACATGTGTAATCAGTGTTTCAATATGGAGGAGTGCTGGGTGTGTTATTTACAGTCAGGGGTTTCTGCATCTTGTGTGGAGAATGTGTGCATGTGAGTTTGTGGACATGTGCAGTAGTCGTTTTACGTCTGTAATTTAAAACACCCCCACACTTTTGTTTATTTGTCCATATTCTACACTGGAAATAGGAAAAAAAAGAACTGGTACAGGATTTACTTTGAAACAATTTTCACTCCGTAATTGCTAATGAATTTCACAAATCCATCTATTGTTTCATCCATCCATAGTTCTACTGCTGTTCAATCTATCCATCCATCCATTCATCCATTGTTCTGCCTATTGTTTCATTCCATCCATCCATCCATCACTCTATCGTTCTATCATCCATCCATTGTTTGTTCTACCATTCCATCCGTCCATCCATCCATCCATCCATCCATCCATCCATCCATCCATCCATCTTTCTATCATTCTATCATCCATCCATTTTTCATTCTACCATTTCATCCATTGTTCTACCTATTGTTCCATCATCCATCCATCCATCATTCCATCGTTCTATCATCCATCCGTTGTTCATTCTACCATTCCATCCGTCCATCCATTCATCCATCCATCCATCCATCCATCCATCCATCCATCATTCTATCATTCTATCATTCTATCATCCATCCATCTTTCATTCTACCATTTCATCCATTGTTCTACCTATTGTTCCATCATCCATCCATCCATCCATCGTTCTATAATTCCATCATCTATCCATCTTTCTATCCTTGTCTCTGTATATCTATCATTATATCTATCATTCTGTTGTTCCGTCCATCCATCCATCCATCTTTCTGTCCTTCTGTCTATCATTCTGGCATTCCATCCATCCATCCATGCATTTTTCTTTCTGTCATTCATCATCCGTCCATCCATCTTTCTATCATTTTGTCATCCATCCATCCATCCATCCATCCATCCATCCATCCATCCATCCATCCATCATTTGTTCTACCATTCATCCATCCATCCATCCATCCATCCATCCATCCATCCATCAATCATCTATCGTTCATTTTACCATTCCATCAATCCATCCTTCCATCCACCTATCTATCCATTCATCGTTGTTCTACCGTTCCATCCATCCATCCATTCATGCATTTTTCTTTCTGCCATTCATCATCCATCCGTTCATCAATCCATCTATCGTTTGTTCTACTGTTCCATCCATCCATTCATCCATCATCCATCCATCATCAATCCATCCATCGTTCTATCTATCATTCCATCCATCTATACATCTTTCTATTCTTCTGCCTGTCTATCTATCATTCTATCAGTAATTCTATTGCTCCATCCATACATTCATCCAGTTGAATATTTCTATTTGTCTTGGTATCAAAGCACTTTTTTGTTGCATTGCTCTAATCATTAGTAATAGAGATGCGAGTGTCACCTGACTTGTATGCCAGCACAGGACACTCAGTGGCTCTAGCGGAGCATCCCTGCTCTCCCTGCATGGACAGAGGCCTGAGGAGGTGACAGCGTGGGTACCTCTCAAATGCAGAACAGGCCATTCGTCAAAACCCTCAGGATTTGTGCTTCATAATAGAGCCAGTCGGGGAGAGAATGAGCGGGATTAACTCAGCCAATGTCAGAGAAAGGATTTAATGATGTCATCCGTGTGAATGAAGCAGTTAGCGGCTTAGCTTCCCCGAGGTGGAGACGATCCAAACAAATGAATGTGAATGTTTGGCAAGGGAAGACAAGAGGGAGAGGAGATCGAGAAAGTGCACCGTGTGCTTGGCTTTGGTGCTTAAGTGAAAGTGAAGGGTGAACAGCACTGTTTGGGTGCAGAGTGCGTCTGGCAGCTGATCAAAGGCCAGATTTGGGTATTAGTTTCATACTAATTTATGCCTGATTGTGGTTGGCACATGGTGATGTAAGAGGCATGAGTCAAAAGCTAACTGCAAAATCCAGCTCACAAAATCATCCCAGAGAACAATTTGTATTGCTCAGAGCTTGTTCTTTCACAGTTTGGTAGATGTATCAGAGTTCTCAGTTTTGTTCAAAGTATAAACTCATACAATTGATGTACTCCTAGAAACAAATGAGACAGTTATTGACATGCAATAGAGTGTAGAGTTATTAAATGATTGTAGACAGCATAGCTTAGGTAGTTCAAAGATAGTTCTCTGACATGAGAACAGCAGATTTTTTATATATTTGCAAATCTTTTCTATCACAGAGGAAACACTAGGGCATCTCAGAAGCAGAAGCTTAAAGGATTAGTTCACTTCCAGAACAAAATTTACAGATAATTTACTCACTCCCTTGTCATCCAAGATGTTAATGTCTTTCTTTCTTCAGTCGTAAAGAAATTATGTTGTTTGAAGAAAACATTTCAGGAATTTTCTCCATGTAGTGGACTTCTATGGTGCCCCCGAGTTTGAACTTCCAAAATGCAGTTTAAATGCAGCTTCAAAGGGCTGTAAACAATCCCAGCCGAATAAGTAGGGTCTTATCTAGCGAAACGATCATTTATTTTCTAAAAAAAATATTACAAATTATATACTTTTTAACCTCAAATGCTTGTCTTGTCTAGCTCTGCGATGCGCATGTGTACTCTGTGCACTCTGGTTCAATACAGTTATAAAACTCCCATGTCATTTTCTGCTCCAACTTCAAAATCATCCTACATCGCTGTAGAAGCATCGACCCAGTGTTTACAAACTGAATGTGCAAAGAAGGTCAAGAGCAAATTACAATCCTACATTATGTACATTATGTGTATCCTACGATATGTAGGATGATTTTGAAGTTGGAGGAGAAAATGAGATGGGAGTTTTCGACATACCCCAACTGTCTTGAACTGGAGTGCACAGAGTACGCATGCACATCGCAGAGCTAGACAAGACAAGCATTTGAGGTTAAAAAGTGTATAAATTGTAATTGTTTTTTTTTTTGTTATTTTTAATAACTGATCATTTTGCTAGATAAGAGACTTTTTCCTGAGCTGGGATCATTTAGAGCCCTTTGAAGCTGCATTTAAACTACATTTTGGAAGTTCAAACTCATGGGCACCATAGAGGTCCACTACATGGAGAAAATTCCTGAAATGTTTTCCTCAAACAACATAATTTCTTTATGACTAAATAAAGAAAGACATGAACATCTTGGATGACAAGGGGGTGAATAAATTATTTAGAGCATGCCAAACCAACAGGTGGCGATATAACCATAACCGTAAAGCCATGTTGGCCAATCAGAAGCCTGTGCACACTCACTTCAGTGACCCAGTACTGTGTTTGCATGTGAATGAATGGCCAAACCACATAGCAAAAGATACAGTTTTGAAAATACCCCTGTTTGTGTGGACAGGGCCTTAGATCAACTATGGAAGAACAAGGAACAGTAGATCTAAACCAAAACAGCACATACCAGTGACAATATGGATGTACACGCTTGATATACATAGATAAAACTGAATAAGTAGTGCAGAATTTCTGTGAAAAAGAATGGTTTGAGAACCATTTACTAAAGCATCACTTGGTTCTGGTATTAAAAAAAAAAATGGAACCAGTTCTGGAATGGTTCAAGTCATAGCCCTGACCCGTCATCACTTTATCTTCCTTTCCCAGCATCCTGAGAATTTTCCAAAGCTCAGTTGATGTCCATCACAGTGATACTGAAATATCCAAAGGTCAAAGGGCTGTTGGTCAAAGACACCTGGTGGGCTGATAAACTGCAATCATCTCCCCTGTTAATAAGCAGGACAGACTTTTTGGATTGGTTTGTGTTTTTCTAGACATGTGCCCAAGATACGTGTTGCTCTCCCAGCATATGTAAATCTACCCTGTCTGTATTTTTGGATATGTGTTCTGCAAGGAATGCTCATGTATATCCAGCCCTTGAACGTTCATTGTCACAGTTCCCCAACCGGTTAGAACCATAGTCTCCTTTGTCCCCTCCTCATCGCTGCCCCCAAAATTAGTCGGGGCATGTGGTTATTTACTCACGTTGGCCCAGGCGGAATGCAAGCGGCGGCCGCAGCTGTTGCGATGGTTGCCAGCCACTGGCCAACCTCTCCATTCCCGGCCCTCCTTCGCTCTTCACCGTGCAGGGCCTTCCCTTGAGAGACGGTTTGGGACGTGACCGTGCGACCCTGGACATACCGTCAAACTCAACCCTTGAGTGTCATCCCCGTGTTATTTATAAGAACCTTTTGTAGTTCTGGTGCGTGTGCACACTTGATCTTCCGACGGACATTGCAGCCTAGTATTTGGCTGGGTGTCATAATAACTAAAACTCAAATGCCAGCATGCCGGCCTTCCCAAGTGTCACTGTTGGATTAACCTCCTGACTGCACTGATAAACAGTGTGTTCTTATGTCATGGCCACATACCCCTGCAGATCATTGCGTTCTGTCTTCAGTTATAGCATCTATAGACTTTAGTCAGAGTAGAGCCATGTTTAATTCTTGAGAAGTACAGTATGTCCAGTGGATTGTACGTATGTTTAACAACATGCATATTGTACAGCTGGTGAAATGTCTTTCTCAAAAAACTTTCAGTGGGACATCTCATGTTTAACCACTACAGAGACATCAGAGCCACACACAAAATCCAGATGATGTGGCTGAGGTAAGACTGCTTTTGGTGGGTTAATGAGCGCTGAATGGGCGCTGACGCCCTGGAACTCACATCTCCGAAAACATTGAAGCAAATTTTCAAGTTGACATTATCTTCATTAACAAACCACAAATTTGAAGTCTTTTTTCCCATTCCAGTTAAAATCATTCCGACTGAAAGATTCGGTGGACTGTTTACATTATCTAATCTGAAATTGTGTTTATATGTGCTGGCACCTTCAATTTTGGGACACGCTAATAGCATACAATGACAACAAATACCAGCCCAATCTCACAAGATAGTGTTACAAACACAAACTACCGGAGGAAAAAATGCCAGTTTTTGCGTTAATATTTTTAATAGCTGGATGCACTGACTAATATTTGAATCCCTTGCGTTCATTTGAGCTCTCAGTCATGTGGCCAGAACAGGACACATACTCATACTCTATTGTATCACACACAGAACCAAATTCCTTTCTCACTTGCAGTTTCTAATAACTAAGTTGCACAGATATATCTACCAAATAAAATGATAAACACAGTACAGCTTGATCTTAGCCAGCTGATCAACACATACCATCATATAGCCCTAATTTCTTAATGTTAAAGCAGTATGGGATAAACAGTAAACAGTAGAATCCTCTGTAACCCTGAATTGCTTTGTGATATTAAAAAGTTTTACTGTACTTAAATGGAACAAATACACTATTTCTTACCAAGAGTTGGTGAACAATGAATCAGAGCGTGCAATCTGTGATCGTGTGCAGTTGCTGATGATCCTGAAAACATGCAGTCGCTTTCTTTTCCACGTTGTTTTACCAGTTTCACTTTCGCTTTCGAAATCTATCACGTTTAGCAAGAGGGGAGAGGATGGACGGAGGGCACGGCCTACGAATGCCCCCCACCTTGGCACGACACCTGTCCTGCTTGATGTAGACGCAAAGGAATCAGTTTAATGCATTTACATTTAGAATTTTTGAATTTTGTTTGGTTTATAGAAAAGTTTATCCCACCCCTCTCAAACCGATTACATTTTCATTCGGTTTTAGCATTTTTATTCTGATTGAGGTGTTTGTATAGAGCATTTTCATTCGGTTTGGACTTTTAAACCAATTACAATGCTCCATGTAAACGCACCTAGTTAAACAGTTAGTGTTCCGATATCACTAGAATATCGCACTCCTCTCAGCCAATCAGATTTGAGGACCAGAAAGAACTGTTGTATAAATATATGCGTGTGTGTGAAAGGCTTATTATTGTTTCCACCAAGGGATAAAAAAAATAATTAATACAAGTAAATAAATAAATAAAAAAACTAAAAAAACTTTTTTTCCTCACAAATCTTAGAAATAAAATTCATATTAACTCGCAATTGTGACAAAACATCAGGTATAAGGTATAAAGGTGTTACTGTGCAGCAGTCATCTGTTTAACCATGTCAAAAGAGTGTTTTGGGTGCGATATTGTGTCTTTTAATGCACCATGGTTGTTGGCCAAACATATGGTGAAATTATTATAGTGCTGGCTCAGTGTTATTTTAGACTAAGTTTACAGTTTTGCTCTGAAGTCTTTTTTGCCTTCTGGATCTTCTTTGAAATCACTGAAATTGAGCGTGTTAGTGTGTGTTGGGGTCAAAGCCGACGTGTCACGCCTCAGGATGTTGACAAGTAATCTGGCTTGTGAAGTCTTTGATATAAAGGTTGGCTGAGGATGCTGAAGTCCTTGAGAGGTGAAACTCGTTATCATTGCTTTTTAATGTCACGTTAGGGTGAGCTTTAGGTGAGCATGCATGAGCGTGTAGTATTTTAGTATAGTATTTTAGTCTGGCCTGTGAGCCATCTCTGAACATACAGCTGGAATAGATAAATCATATCCGATGCTGACATGAGAAACTCAGCTCAGCTGTTGTCAGGCCTCCAAATATACACATCTATCACACTTTGACTTTCTCTTCACAGACGCTGCTAAACTCTCCAGCAGCTTTTAAGTCACGAGTTGCAATTAATGTTGAAAGACTGATAATATTGTATTACACTGTTTTGGAAACATTTTTTGAAGATTAGAATACAGCTAAGTCTACAAAATGTGTATAAAATAGAAATATTATAGTTAAATTAAAGTGTAAAATAATAATAAAAAAGGGTTAAAATAATTGTGTGTGTTAAGTTTCACATATATTTACAATATTGATTCATTCATTTCTAAATACAATTTTAAAACACAGTATGTTTTGTATTTGTATTTAAATCCAAAATGTGTTATTGACAACACTAGTTTGACCATGTTTTATAACATTATTTTAAATATTACTCCTATTGCTGACTGTGTCTGTGCTTGTAATGTGAATGTGAGAAACAGTGGATGTGTTTTACCGTTTGTTTCTAGATCACAGTTCACAGGAGAGCAAGTCAGTGAGAAAACACACTCAGACTGTGTGATTTTTCCATTCCGGCTCCTCGACTTCCATCCTTTGAGATTTAATTACAGTCTCCCTTTCACCTCTAATTAGTGGGGTTAGGCCTCTTGTCCCTAATGTTAATTCACCCCGGTACTCTCTTGACTTTTATAAGTAAACACAGCAGTCTTTCCTGCCTGATTTTACAAATACTAGGCTGTTCCAGAGCCTCTGACGTAAGAATTGTTTGGAATTATCTGCTTAACACAGCAAAGGTTTGTCAAGCTTAATAACCACGGTTATTATTGTTGAGTTAAAACAAAGACGTTTTTCTTTGCGTCTTTGAAAAAGTTTCATGCGCAGGCAACAGTGTTGTCACAACAATCCAGGTTCCCATGGACAGTGATGGGAATAACGACGTTATAAATAAACGCAGTTACTAACGGCATTACTTTTTTCAGTAACGAGTAATCAAACAAATTACTGTTTCCCCCGTTACAACGCCATTACCGGTACTGACAATAAAATGCGGCGTTACTCTAATTTTCGCATAGCATTCTTCTTCTGAGGTAAATTCTGGCTTCGAGATGTAGTCGAGATGAACTTGATGAAAGTTCATGTTTGTTTTCGAAGGTAATGTGGGCATTTACCTACGTCCGCGCGTATAACACGGATGTTTAAAATTTGAAAAGTTGAGCGGCTCGTGGGCATGATTACATTAGAGATGAATTTAGACGGGAAAAACTGGAGCCTGCGTATAAATATCATATGGTTTACTTTATCAGAGAATATTTGTTTTCGATGTGACTTTCTTCATTAAAATGAGACATTTCAAGCTTTCTATACGTTTCTCATGTCTGTGAGGCACATATTGACGAAGATTCAGGTTGGTTTATTTACGTGTCTGTGAAAAGAGGTGACGGAGACAGAGAAGGCAGAGACCTTTCTTTTTTTGTGGTTGAAGTAAGGTAAATACGGAAAATACAGTAGCAGCATTTTGCGTTTTACCGTTTTCACTTAAATTTACAGGTTAATACCGTAATTTCATGTAAAGTGATACAATATTAATGTACTAACCTATTGAAGTACTAAAATCTGTTTCGTGCCTTTGTAATACACTGATAACCACTAAAAGAAGGTGGTGACGAGAAAGTCACATAATGAACCAAAGCTCATTACAAACAGCTTTTAAATATTAACATATATAAAAGGTGCACAGTGTATTTCCTACAAACACTAAACACCTTAATGGTAACACACATGAAACTGAAATAATGCAATAAACATTAATTTAAAAACATTAGATGCAACATGCAAAACTGCTAAGAAAAAACGAAGAAGAAAGAGTTATTTAAAAAAAAAAACATCAAATTAAAAAAAAAAAAAAAATGTAACACGGAATTATAAGGGATGTTGTTCTTACGGTTATTCACTGTAATTTTACAGTCTTTTACCATTAACCATTTGACAGGTTTTTACTGTAGCATTTTTACTGCTTTTTTATTTTTATTTTTTTTTTGGCCTTTTTGCCTTTATTCAGATAGGACAGATCTGAATTTTTATTCAGAATTTTTATCTAGAATTTTTGTTTTGTTATAAGTAGTAAAATACTTAAATATTTAAATATCTAAATAAATTAAAGCTAAAATCTAAAGCTGAAAATATGGCTAATATGACACATCATAATTGATCATTTTTAGTGACTAATGGATATTATGGTATAGTAGTCTGTAATTTATTTATTTATTTATTTTTTTTTTATTCTTTTAATTCTAAATTATATATATATATATACTACTTTAGGCATGAACACAGATATATATCAACAATTTTTTAAAAAAATGAGAGAGATATTGGCCTCTGTGTTCATGCCTAAAGTAGGATAATCTGAAAGATATACACACACACAAAAGGTACAAAAGCTGTCACATGGCACTCTTTCAAATGTTACTATTATGCATTCATGCATTATGCATGTACACTTTAGGTACTAATATGTACCAATAGGGTACTAACATGCACCCTTTAGGGGTCAATAAGGTGCAAAAGTGTCTCTTTAGAAAGGGTACTGCGCCACTGACAGCTTTTGGACCTTTTATTTTTAAGCCCTTATTTGTTGAGTTCTAGTGGGCCACAGTGCAGGGCGACTATGGTGGTCAGGTGGCAGGTGGCGCTGGTTTTGATTGACCTGAACATTTTGCCAGGTGGATGTACATGGAAAGGGCTGTGGCCAGGGTGAGAGGTTTGGTGGCTTATGATTGAGTTGGGCATTTGACGGCCCTGGAGTGGTGCAGGTCATCAGCGGAGGGCTGGCGGCAGCAGATGATTGTGTCTGTGGACTTGATGATGCAGTGCGGCTTGTTTGTGCAGTAGGCAGATGAAGCCGGTCTGTAACTGATGAGCTGCGAATGGATTCAGTGATGCCACTGTGAAATTGGATCAGTATTGGTGGAAAAGGTTCAATTAACTCTGTTGCCACAGGAAGAACATCTACAGCAGGGACTGTTTGATTTTAAGAGTGACGCCTTCATGGATAATGAAAAACTTAAATTATGTAGCTATGCAAGCATTTGAAATGTTCCTTAAACAACAAAACAAACAAACAAAGTCTATAAAGATGCAGTGATATTTAAATGCTAACCGATACTGATAAGCTGATAATAAATATATATATAATACATATATATATATATATAATACATAAAGTTAAACTTTAATAAAGTATTTTTTTTTCCTTTACTTTTTTTGTGGCTTCAGAATGTTTTGATCTTGAATTTTAGAACATTCCTAAAGATTAACTCATCTATAAATATATGAACAATATTATGAATATCTACTTATGCATTAACCAAACACTGAAATTACACTTTACATTAATAGATATTTTTAGTTTTATCTTTATATTTTTAAATAGCTTTAGATAGAGGTTGAATCTGAATTGTACAATATTCCTGACGATTAATTCCTCCATAAATGGATGCGTGTTATGAATTTTTACATATGTATTAATCAAATATTGAAATGTATTAATATTTTATGTAATATATAAAATACCTATAATAATTTATATTATTATTATTATTATTATTATTATTATTATTATGATTATTATTATTATTTTAATTTGTCGTTTATATGAGATTTGCTAAACATCACATTTAACAGTGTTTTTAAATTATTAGTGTTTTTTAAATTAACTTTAATTGAACGTGGTGTAAACTTAAATTCTCTGGAAATGAGCAAGCATATCCATTACATAAAATAAAATAAAAATAAAATAAAAATAAAATAAAATAAAATAAAATAAAATAAAATAAAATAAAATAAAATAAAATAAAATAAAATAAAATAAAATAAAATAAAATGCAAATCTCTAATACTGCCTGAGAAATGACGGTATATATTTGGTTGACATATTGTGGGTCCTAATCTATAACCAATTCTACTACCTACAAGTTGACACCAGGTGTTTAATTAATTTTAAATTAATTTACAACCATATGCTGCATTTACTTCAGCAAGCCGGGAGTGTCGTGAAAGTACAAAAGCACAAAGAACAAAAGTGCCACCTACTCCAGCCCAGTGAGTTCTCACCTTATCGTCCTATTGTGCATTCAAGGGACATCATTTCATTCGCTCTGTCGATCGACACGCTAATCATTACCCTCGCTCTCAGCCTTTATACACTTTGTGAGGAGATAGCTGACATGAACGTCTGGTGCACACGGCGTCCAAAGGGGTTCAGGCATCTTGGGTTTGTGAGCAGCTAATTCCGCTAATACAGATTAGCTCCTGTGGGAGCTGGATATTGATTGAACAACAAAGACAGGACAGAAAGAACGCTCCAACATTCAATTATCCACACCAGTAGACATGAAGCCATCTCTCCTCCTCTCGTGTCCGTCTTCCTGGAAGACACTTGATGGGGGAGGAAGAGGGACAATCTGCCAAAGAATAGCGTGTTTATGTGCGCACATTATTCGGTGGCTTGATCTATATTCACTGTGGTTTACGAATCCAGTGCGCTTGATTGATAACGCTAGCATTAACCTGGCAAGTAATGGCGTGTAGGTGTATCGATTGAACCGGTTTCTCGCTCAGTTTCTACTTTTTATGTTCTTCTTTTTGATCACACTTTCTGACCAAAGGCCTGGAGACTGGAGGCCTAAGGTCATTTAACTCATTCCCTGGTTGGCTACTTTTATTCATTAGCGTTTATGCTAATGGCACTCAGATATTAACTCGGCGGGTCTGGCAGTAAAACTCCACTCGTTTTACCTGGCAAATGACACGTGAAAGCGACACAAGCAACAGATGCGATCTTGAGATCACACCACAACTTTACTGGCAGGTCTTTATCATTACTTTCAACAAATCATTGCTCACGTGTTTGAATTAAGAAGGTAATGATGAGAGGTGTGATGAAATGTAGCTTCTAGGCTAAGCGTAAATGCAATATTGATTTAAGCTCATCTTTCAAACTTATTCCTGTCTTTTTTCTTTTTCGTTTTTAGTAACATAGTAGCACTTTACAATAAGGTTAAATTTGTTACTGCATTATGTGTCAATGAACTATCAATTAATTATATTTTTATATCAATTATTAATATAGATTAATGTTACATTTCTGCATGTACTAATATGTTTTACATTAAAATTACATTAGTTAATTAGTTAGTTAATGTATTATGAATGAAAAAAAAAATCATAGTTTTGTCACAAAATAAGAATATATACAAAATCATGTTTAATGCAAAATTTGATTTTAATTGTAAAAAAAAAAAAAAAAAAAAAAAAAACGATTAATTAAAAAAAAAATCATAGTTTTGTCACAAAATAAGAATATATACAAAATCATGTTTAATGCAAAATTTGATTTTAATTGTAAAAAAAAAAAAAAAAAAAAGAAAAACGATTAATTAAAAAAAAACAAATGTATTTACAGCAAGCCGGGACAAATGGAACCTCATTGTAAAGTCATACTGGTTATTATGCAATAGTACTTAAAACATGAACTAATTTTAAAGTTGACAAAAAATAAATAAATAAAATAAAATAATAAAATAATAAAAAATAAGATAAAATAAAAAACCCTAGTGAAAAACAAATAAAAATGTATTTTAAATACATTTAAAAATACCCTGCAATTGTATTTTTAGTATGCTAAACTGGTATATTTAAAGTCTACTAAACTGGATCCACTTATTTTGTGCTTAACGCACTTTAAGGAGGACTCTACTTCCAGAACAACAATTCACAAATAATTTATTCACCCCCTTGTCATCCAAGATGTTCATATCTTTCTGTCTTTAGTCGTAAAGAAATTATGGTTTTTGAGGAAAACATTTTAGGATTTTTCTCCATATATTGGACTTCATTGGTGCCCTGATTTTGAACTTCCAAAATGCAGTTTAAATGCATCTTCAAAGGGCTCTAAACGATCCCAACCGAGGAAGAAGGGTCTTATCTAGCGTAACGATCTGTCATTTTTTTTTTTCGGAAAATAACATTTTATATACTTTTTAAGCACAAAAGCTTGTGTAGCACAGGCTCTGGGATGCACGTTCATGACGCTACGTACTATTGAATCACGTCAAAAGGTCACATGGAATGTATGCAGAACTACAGACCCAGTGTTTACAAAGCGAACGCACAAAGACAAAGAAAGTGCAAGTAAGTCAAACGCTGTTTACAAACAAAAAGGTACAATGATGTCCTCCTCTCAAGTTGTAGGAGAAAATAAGATAATAATTTCTTTGCGACTGAAGACAGAAAAACATGAACATCTCAGATGACAAGGAGGTGAATAAATTATTTGTAAATTGTTGTTCTGGAAGTGGACTTCTCTTTAATTGTGCGGAAGTAGTGCTGAAGTCCAACTAAAGATGTATTTAAGTATATTTGGTTATGCTAAAGTGGAACTATTGCAAGTATACTTTAGGTACACTTCTTTAGGTACATACTTTAGGTACATATCTTGCATTTAAAGCCTAATATTATTTCAAGATCATACAATCCTCATACAAAGTCACACTAAAACATATTTTAGGCTTAATATTAAGAAATGAGTATTATGCACAAGTAGTACTTCAAATACAGTTTAATTACAATTTTTATATCAGTAAGTCTTGAGCGATATGTCAGTAAATATGTTAATAGACTTAAACTATGCTATTATACTTAGTATAAAATAAATGCATTTTAAAGGGGTCATCGGATGCCCATTTTCCACAAGTTGATATGATTCTTTAGGGTCTTAATGAAAAGTCTGTAATATACTTTGATTAAAAATTCTCAATGGTTGTGTAAAACAACACCCTTTTTATCTTGCCAAAATCAGCTCTGCAAAAATCATCTCATTCTGGTCGAGGCTGCTTTGATTGAATGATTCGCGCGAACATAGATGGATATATGTAGATCGGGAGGCGCATTCCCTTCACAAACAAACTTAATCTACTGCATCTTTAGCAGCTCAGATGTCGGGAGTAAATGACGACCACTGCATTTATTATTACATCCAGCAACACAACAACTTAATCGCTCAATTGGAGTTATTCCTGTCTAACTTACATCCCTGCTCCGGCAACGAAACAAGAGGGCGGACTGTTACATCTGATCTGAGGTAAAACGCTTATGTCAATCAACTATTGTGGGAGCAGCCTCTGTTGGTATGACGCCACAACGACAGGCATCTGAGAACGGCTCGATTTGAAAAAGGGAATATTATTTTTACAGATTGATTAAAAACCACTGCATGGATTTGTATCATTATAGGGTAGATTTGTATACACTGCCAACACACATTAATGTTCAAACAACATGTAAAAGTGAATAATAATAATAATAATAATAATAATACATTTAAAATATTTTTAGCAAAGTAATTTGCTGAAAATTTACTGAAAATGAATGGGTGCCGTCAGAATGAAAGTGCAAATTGCTGATCATGTCTGAATCAGAAGAAAAATATGCACAGATCAAGCACAGTTTAAAGGACAAAAAAAATCCAAAACAGCTCAGCAAATATGTGCATTTTGATGTGAGAGGACAACAGGGGATGATTTTTTTTCATTGGAGGAAGTGTTAAAATAGATTATGGACTGCTATTTTGGCCAGAAGTAGGGCTGCACGATAAAAGTACCGGCTTTACTGAATAAACGTGCCTGACAACCGCATGCGATTTATCGTGCAGCCCTAGCCAGAAGCAATAGTTTAAAGTTAAAACACCTCAATAAAGGTTTGTTTCTTGTAAACACACAGTTTTTTACTTTGCGAGATGTTAACTGATGGACTGGAGTGGTGTGGATTACTTGTGGTTTATTGTGATGTTTTTATCAGCTGTTTGGACTCTCATTCTGATGGCACCCATTCACTGCAAAGGATCAGTTGGCGAGCAAGTGATGTAATGCTACATTTTTCCAAATCTGATGAAGAAATAAACTCATCTACATCTCAGATGGCTTGAGGATGTGTGCATTTTGATTTTTAATGAACTATTCCTTTAACAATTTACCTAGAACATAATAATGCTTATATAAAGTCATAATAATGTCAAAGCTGTGGCTTTACTCACTCTTGACATCTCCGTTTATCTTTTTCTCTGCTGTAGGAGAGGTCATTACAAGAAACCATTTTCACTTGATTTTCAAGACCTGTCATAATGCTTTTACCAAGCTGGTTTCTGTAGGTGCTTTGTCCCTCCTGGCCATGTGAACAACTTTCACTAAATATCAACAATGCTGCAGCTGTCTAGGCACAGTGACGCTGAAAAAGCAAGTTGCAAGTGGCTGTGAAAGGGCTTCCCTTCTACCTTGACTGAACAGGCCTTCTAAACAACATTGATTCTTAATTAAATCATAAAAAGAGAATATAAGGAGGAGTTTACTGTGTTAGCTGTAGACCATCACATCAAGTTTTCTGTGTGTAGTGCTTTAGTTTGGTAAGTAGAGCAGAAAAGCACTTTGAAGAGTCCACTCAATATTCCCCAAATCAAATGAAGAGATCAATGAGTAACTACCAGAATTATGATTTATTTAGATTTATTAAATGATTTTGCTTGGGAAATGAGCCAGTGGCCTTAACTGAACTTCAGCTGTGACATACATATTTAATCTGTGCTGTGTTTGTTGTAGTGTTGCACAACCGTATTCTGATGTACTCTCTAATAAATATTATATATACTCTCTGAGTTAATGTACAGCGTTGTCTTCCACGTGAAGCACGAGTCGCAGTTCTCAGAGGAAAGTTTGAGTACGGTTGTATCTATAACATGTTTTCTACTATGGCTAGGTGTCATTAAAGCTTAATGTTCATTATAGCAGCGGAGCAATATTTATTTTACGATACTTTTTACACAAGAGTATGCACAACCCACTTCTCTATAAATAATACAAGTCAAACCCTTGAAATTCAATGAAATATTTAAGCTCTTGCTGCTGTGTAGATAATATGAATGAATCACTATCACACGCATTTACGTCAAAGAGAAAAATTGAGATTGGGGTTTAAGTTTCAAATGCAAGGTTGTCTTTTATGCTGGAAGAGAGCTTCTTGTGTGACGACCTGAGTTTAAGTATTGCTTTGAAAGAAATATTGCTGTATATTGGATTACAGTACTTGGAGTGTTGGATGTTACACATTACATCATTATTACCTGCCAAAAATCACTTCATTACTTATGGGCAGTAACATGTTATTTTTGCGTTACATCTGACTGCCTTCAGAACAGTTGCGCTGTGCCTGACATTATATTGAATGTGCACTTATAGTGTACTTGTACTTTGTTTTTATTATAAAAAAAAAATAAAAAATCAGTACTTGCGGATAATATTACTGAAATAAAAGGCCACCTAAGTGTACTTAAAGAGAGATATTTTCATGAGTATTTTTTGTAACACACTTAACATTTGTAGTAATGTCAAATTAAAGTACATTTTAAACCACTGTGTTTTAATCTTTTGTCATGCTTTAAAGAAGTACAGTTTATTTTGATGTGTTGACTAACATACTAAAGCACATGTAAACTAACTGAATTGCAACTTAATCATTACAAATGTGTAATAAATGTACGCAACAGTTCTTTCCGGTCCTTGAATGTGATTGGCTGAGGGGAGTGCGATATTCTAGTGATAACAGAGCTTCAGTGCTCATAAACCCACCAAGAGCAGCCTTACCTCGGCCAGTTATTCTGGAATTTGCTGCTGGCTCTGATGTCTCTGTAGTGGTTAAACACGAGATATAATTTGTTTTGGGTAAATCTAATGGGCAATCTTTGGTCTTATTAATTTATTATTTGTTCCATAGCAAATAGCTTTGGCTGAGAGCAAAATCTCATCACGTTATATTTCATGTAACTTTAAAGGGGTCATATGATGTGATTTTATGTTTTCATTTGTTTTTGGAGCTGTTTGTGCATATATAAGATCTGTAAAGTTGCAAAGATTAAAGTCTCAAAACTACAAGATATTCTTTCTAAAGTTAAGTCTCAGCCATGCCTTCCTAGTTTGTCTTGTTAAGCAGAAAACAAGATTATTTTGCTTAACCCATTGGCAGATTATTTTGCTATTTTCAAGCAAAAACTCACTTAATTTATTATTTATTTACTTATTTATTTACTTAAATTTAAGACAATATGTTTTGCTTGTCTAGAAAACGCTTCTTGATTTAAGAATTTTTACATATCTTGGCTGGAAACAAAACAAAAAAATATATAAGAAAAGTATTTTTTGCAGTGAAGAAGAAGGCATAACTTTTATTCTCACTGTAGTATTGTGTGTTGTTTGGCCTTCCAAATGAGTACACAACTAGAACTCAGTGGTTCAGTTATATTTGCGACACTGTTCCAGAACAGTACAACACAAATGTTTGAGTGTGTGCAGCGCATTTTACGGAGGACTGTTTCCTGAACCTGGGAGAGTAGCCTACAATGCCGGCTGTGCACACTATAAAGTGAGGCGATTCTAACTTTGCAAGGACAATCTGGCGCTTCTGACTCACAGCCTGTAAGTACGTTTTCATATTTAAAGAATTTGCTACTGGCTATTCAAATGCAAGTTCTGAGCAGTCTATAGTGCTTGTTGTTTGCCGTTTCTATGATCACAAATACAGACATGGTGTCATGTTTGCGCAATGTAATGCTTAAAAAGACAGTAGGAGTCATTATAATTAGTAATTATGTCCTCACTGGATGCAACAAATGCTTCATTTATAATGGGTTTTATTGTTTTTGTCTCGTCGTGCCTGGACAGGGCATCATAACATGGTAAGGGGTGTAACATTTCTGTCATACACTTGAGGTATTCGGCCAATCACAACGCAGTGAATAGCTGGCTAATCAGAGCACACCACGGTTTTTAGAACTATGAGCTTTGTAAAAATCGACGCGTTTCAGAAAGGCGGGGCAGAGAGGAGCAACAATAATGTACAGTATGTGGAAAATGTGTTTTTTGAACCTCAAACCATGTAAACACATTGCATTACACCAAATACACAAATTGTTCTTTTTAGCAACATCATATGACCCCTATAATGTTGTATATCAGAGCACTGTCTTTGTACTTTTGATGAATTGCCTAGCAACTTTTATGATTATTAAATATTATGTTTTAATATTTTATATAAATAGTAGTATTTAATAAAAGTATTTAGTATAGGGAAATGGTGTGTATGTTTGTGATGGTGATACGTTTTATTGTTCTGCCATTAGATGGCAACAATAGACTGTTTTTATGAGTGAGTCAGTGGTAAAGACTTTTATATTGAAAGAGACTGACGCATGGTTGTAAACAAGGAAGTTATTTTTTTTTACTTTCAACAACACCTTGTAAGACGTAGGCAACAAATGAAGCAGTGCCGTCATTGGAAATCACCCTTAAGAGATAAAAGGATAGTACAACGAAGATATTGCTTTCCTAAGCAGACATTTAAACTAATGTTTATTGCGAATATGAGATTAATACCGTAGTACAATACGCTTTCGATGAAGCAACTTAGCATTCCTTTGTTACTAATTAGTTCTTAAGTGACGTTTTCGTATTAGCAACTAAGGCTTGGGCTCAGCTGTTAAACTGTCATATTGAGATTTGAATCCGTAGCAAAAGGAAGTAGTTCGTTTTAAAGACACTCCGTTGTTGTTTCTTGTGTATTTACACACTCATGCCATTGGATGTTGTATAAACATAATATCACACAACTACAAGGCTGTATAATATGTATATGTATGTGGTTACCTATGGATGAATCACAGCTCTGCCGGTATACAGCCATATCACACTGCTACTGGTGTGATATTGCTTATTCATAACATAAAAACATACTGTAATGATTTTTAGATCTGTCATGCATCATAGAGGCAGAAGTACACATGTTGTACACAGGACAATAGAAGTAATTTTAAAATAAAATATAAAGATGTACTTAAGTCCTATTTAAGTGGGTCCGAAAAAAAAGAAAGAAAGAAAGTTAAACTAATTCCATTAATAACATTCAGTTTTTGAAAACATTACATTTAGTGCACACTTAGTGTAAAGTATATTATTTCTTTAAAAAAAGTATTTTTAAAAGTATGCTATAGTGTACTGATTTTTCACAAATGAATTTGGAAGGCAGTGGTTTTCAATATCAAAATAAATTCAACAATAAATAGATAAATAAATAACTCAGGTATTGATGTGTAAATGCCAAAGTGTACTTGTACTTGTTACTGCCAAAAGATAATCTGATTGGCATAAAGTACAGAGTTGTTCTGTATACTTAATAAATATCTTCGTCATTGCTGACAAACAATATGATACATAACGTTTGTTTCAATTGTTTCAAAACAAAGAAGTTATTTTTTTTACTTTCAACAACACCTTGTAAGAAGTAATTTTCAATTGTTTGTTTCAGCTTATAGTTACATAGTTTCTTCCCAACGCTGATTGCTAACATCTTTAGTTGGTTTTATATGACTAGCAAACTTTGCAAACTGTGCAAAGGCAAACTCTGCAGAATAAAAATGACTCTAGTGTTTTATTCAGACAGTTACCTTCACTAAATGTGCCGGAACTGCACACTACACTTTTAAAATGTGCTCTGGGCTCCCAAAATATACATGTTAAATGATATTCATAAGGTCAGCCGTGGATAATCTTAAATAGAACATGCTTTATGCACTGCAATATTCTCAATTATGCCTGCAGAACTGAGAGAATGTCAATGGAGCCACACTGTAATTTTTGATCACCCTGAATAGCAATGCAGTCTGTACTTACGGATCTCTAAAGTGCAAACAAACGATCCTTCTCAGTTTTCAGCGGTAGAGAAACCTTATAAGATTGTTTATGCCATATTCATAATGGTAAAGCATATTATTTTTGGTGTGCCACCATGTATCTGTGTTTTACTGCGTCCCCGAATGACTCGGTTTCCTTTGTAAGTTTGCTGCCAAGTGTGTTGCATTTAAGATGTGATATTAATGACCACAACAGAGTGTGAATTTATATGCTCAACCAAACAGTCAAACTAGGTCAAATGCAAATTGCTTAGCATTTCATAACCAGAGATGTTTTGTATTTTTCTAAAAAATAAGAATTTTTTTTTTTTTTTTACAGGGGCAGCTAGTAGAGCCAGAGTACTGCAAACTGTCTGTAGAGTACGGTGGTTCATTTTTGATGTCGGACGACATATACTGTCCCAGCAGATAACCAAATATGTTCAAATATTTTAAGGGATTAGTGAATGCCAGTCGTTTTAACTTGCATTTACTGTTACGCCCTGAAGGACGCCCTGAATTTCACAGTGCAACAACAGATCTAATCAGCCAGACTGTTTACAGCTAAACTGAGCCTCCTGTACAGTAAGACTTCAACACATTTACGCATTTAGACAGTTTCTTCAAGCGATTGTTACATCAGCTTTGAATGTCTAAAACTGTCAGTTAGTTGACTTGAAGATTTTAGGATAAGAAGTTGTGATCTGCAGGGCTTCAAGCTCTGTTTATACTTTTGAGTGAGCCTCTCTTGGTTGCGCTATTTACCAAAACAAAGTGTGGCAGTGTGGAGAAAATATCATTGCAACCAGGTTGAAGCAGTGCGAAGTAACCAATCCACTATAAAACAAACTAAAGATGTATTTTTAAATAAATAAAATCATCAAACTTCTATGTATTGTTTGGAGATTTTTATTATTTTATGTACAGCAGCTATTTGAATATAATTTAATGTAATATTATTTAAATTGTAGTAATGTTGTTATGTGCTATATCTATATAATGTTTATTATTATTATTATTATTATTATTTTATTTTTTATTTTTATTTTTTTTTAAGTTGTAGTTATTTATTTAGTTTTTGTTATACTTTAACAAAAATGAGAAATGTTGGCAACTAGCTGAAACATTTTTTCCCCAATTATTTTATTTTATTTTATTTTTTTTAATTTTAATGGCTTTAGTTTTAATCATACTTGTTTATTTTATTTTATTTTATTTTATTTTATTTTATTTTATTTTATTTTATTTTATTTTATTTTATT
>JAHKKF010516837.1:0-14680 GCA_019740295.1 Labeo calbasu | reverse complement strand
TTTTAACCAAAGTATATTATAGACTTTTCATTAAGACCCTAAAGAATCATATCAACTTGTGGAAAATGGGCATCCGATGACCCCTTTAAAATATCTCCTTTTGTGTTCAACAGAAGAAATTCATACAGGTTTGGAAAAACTTGTGGGTGAGCAAATGATGGACTATACCTTTAAAACAAGCAATAAATAAAATAAAACAAATAAATCCAACATAAATATATATATATATTTGTTTGGCCTTTTTTCTAATAATGCACCAGAGCTTGGTGAATGCAATCACACAATGTCAGTAAACATGGAAAATATACAAGTATAAGGTTATTCATTCATTAATCACGATTAATCGCGTCCAATATATATATATATATATATATATATATATATATATTTTTTTTTTTTTTTTGCATATGTGTCTAAACGTATATTTATTATATATATAAACACACACACACATACAGTATATTTTTTTGACAATATGTCCATGTATTTCCATGTAAATATTTATATTCATAGAATTTTTTTATTATATACAAATATTTTTTTTAATATATAATCTGTTTTTCTGAAATACATACATGCATGTGTGTGTATTTATATGTACATAATAAATATACACAGTATGCACACATATATTATGTAAACACAAAAGTTTATTTTGGATGTGATAAATTGCGATTAATCGTTTGACAGCACTAAATATAAGATCATTTTATACTCTAGCAGTACTTCTCTTGTCCTCTAAATAATTTTTCTGAGTGACAATGATTCACTGACAATGATCTGTGTGGACTTTTAGTTGTGTCATCAGCTGAGATCAGGGTGGAGGTCATTCTTCAGACATTTTTAGAGGCTGATGCTATAACATCACAGTCACAGGTTCAATTTTCATAAAAATGCACGCACAAAAAAATCCTATTTTACATTTATGGATGCACATAGCTTAAATGCACTGTAATTTTAACATACAGATCTCTGGTTTGCATCATCATAAATGATACAGCCAAACAACTTGTATTATGATTCTATTGTCTACCATAATAATGAGTAAGTCTTTTTTCATTTCAAAATTAGGCCTTGTATGTTTGCTCATGAATGAGCCAGTCATAGTGAAAGTGTGAGGCTAGAGAAAAAAAAAGACAAGAAGAAGATACACATCCAACCGTAACCATGTGGTATCTGCACAGAGAACAGTGGCTTCCGTCTCACTTCTTTGATATCTTCAAATCAAAATGGCTACACAGGAAGTTGGCTTCCTCTCTCTTCATTCCACCACCACAAAGTTCAATTCCTATTCTAGATATCATTCTTTTTAAGAATTTGCTGTGTTGCATAGCAGCCTTTTATGGACTGTACAATATTCGCTTTACTATTATTTTTCATTTAGAATTTCATACATGTTCAGGCGGGCCATTGTATCACCTCATTCAGCAAACATTTCTAAAGGTCACAAAAAGGTTAAAACCTTTATTTGACCTTTTAGCCACACCATTTATTTGTCATCTGTCCACTTTCTAGCTTTTATAGCATGGGAAGGTGGGCATGGACCATATTTGTTGATGTTTTTTCGCATGTTTTCCCATCAAACAGCTTTCGATATCAGTTATCCCACTCGCCTGACGTCAGACGTCTGTCAGTTTCACCACAGTAAGTCCGAATCAAAGTGAACTACACAGAAGAGTTCTGTTTTCTTTGAAGGCAGACACACATGAGAAGTTGGAAACTGGCATTAGAACTGTACTTCCCCTTTAAAAAACACTGATAATTCTCATACCTTTTGATCTACTTACTGGAGGTTCAAACGCAAATATTCATTCATGCCTCATGTAAACAATTTCCTCGTAAGTGTCTTTTTTTTTTTCTAACTGGAAGGACAATCTGGGTTGACAGATCGTAGTTTATGGCAGTGGAGAAGGTACGGCATAGGGTGAAAGAGAAAAGCTGATGAAACAAGAGTGAGGGCGGCAGCAGTGCGCCTGTGGTCATATCAGTCAAGCTGGTGAACATGCAGCCTGTGGCTTACCCGAGAGAGGGAACACTTAAATATGTTCACTAACTATTAGCACATCACTGCACACTTCACTGCCAGAGCGGATGAAATGTTCCTGAGGTAATAAGGGAGAATCGTAAGTTCAAATTTGGCAGTAAGATTTCCAAACACTCATTCTAGAAGTCTGCAGTAGGTGCTTCTAAAACAGCTGCTTTTCACAGGTACTTTGAAGCGCCTGTGGCGATTCCCCTCATTTTCGTATATTTGTGGGTCGTGAAAGGTCACTTCTGAGCTCTTCTGAGCAACCATGGTTGTTGAGCTCCAAAAAATTACAATTAAATTAAAAGTAGTGACTCATGCAATATATTCTAAGTCAAATAAAGGTAGCTTAAACAGCAGAGCATGGCACTAACAGTGCCAATGTCTTGGGTTCGATTTCCAGGGAATGCATGAACTGATACAGTGTAGACCTTTAGTGCCTTTAAGTTTATTTGGATAAAAGCATCTGCCAAATGTATAAATGTGTAACTTCAGAAGACTTGAAATATTAAGTGTGAGTTGCACAGACTACTTAAAGGTGCCTTTTTTTCAAACATGGATGTGAAATGTTGTTGCATGGCGTAATAATGAAAATGAAAGCATTGAGCACATTTAGTTAAGGTATGTGTGTTGGAACTACTGCATTGTGACTAGGGCTGTCACGATTTCTCAATTCTGAGCACTTGATTTAAAAAAAATCCTTTGCTAACCCGCAAAATAACAGAAATGATGCATTCCACAGAGGAGAATCCATGAAAGGCATTATTAGACTGTTTTCCAAGGCTGCATGATATGTTAAATTCATTTAAAATTCATAATAAAGCATAATGCTATTGTAAATTCACAAACGCTACGATTCAATTAAATAAATATATTCTATGCATGTTTAATATATGTGCTTTTAATCAGAGCAGATCCGTTCAAAGTAAACGCCGTCTCAAACGCCATCTCTGCATACTGTTGTGAGTAAGGGTTTATTATAACGTTCATCTGGGAACGCAACGTGCGCTATTTCATCAGATTTGTAAAGTAAATCATTTATAAACCTATGCAAACACAGGAGAATACATCAATATCTTTCATAATATGCTAACTGTTCATCGCAAAATAAAAAGCTCAAACCCCCCATGAGTTTACACGCTTGATGTCCACATATTGAAGAAATGACAGTGGCTGTATCATTTCTGTCTTAATGAAATGGCCAAATATTAAAGATTAAGTGGACATTTAAATTAAGTGCTGGTTAGTCAATATTAAACAAGGGTAAAATCGCGCAGTAAAGTGTAAAAACAATCGTCAGGCCATTGGCGCCCTTTCCAGGCATTTCTTATAACCGTTTTGTTCAATAAAACCATACTTTATTTGAACAAATTATTATTACCTCGTTGCCATTATATATGTATTTTAAGCATTTTAAGGCTATTGTTCACTTAGGACTGTTTTTATTATTACAAAAAAAATGTATTATAATTTTACGATTACTCAAATAATCGTCAGAATATCAACCGATTACTCGAATACCAAAATAATTGTTAGTCACAGCCCTAATTGTGACTTTCTAGAATGTTTAAAATTGTGTGGGAAACGCTGTTATTGAATACATTCAAACAGTATTACTTAAACACGGATAGTTAGTATGTGACTAACTTAAGAGGACACCAAAACCAGGACTGTCCCCTGTAAACTACTCTCGAGCACTTAACAAGCCAGCGGATATCATCTCTCCGTCTTCTTTGGCAAGGTTAGCGTTAGCATCAGCACTGATCCGTGAGAGGCCTGTAGGAGTCATGAGTCAGGTAAGAGTGACTCTGTCTGTCCCCACAGGCAAGGAGAACAATGTAAAAGTCCTTCACAAGCATATTGGAACAAATGGAAGAACTACGTCATAAAGACTAGCTAACTTCTGAGTATGAGCTAGATTGTTAGTGCTAGCAGATGGCTATTAGCATCTAAAACTCAAGCATCCCCTCTTTTCACCATCCAGGCCCTCATTATCTTACTGTGCCGTGGGTCAGGGGGCTGTTGTGTCCGCGGCTAATCGTGCTAATGAACGCTCTGCTAATCGGCACTGTGACTGCGCGGTAACAGCCACATGGCTGCAGGTGATGCGCAGAGCAGCCTCGTAGCAGTCGGAGACCTTTAGCACAAGGCACGCGGATGTCAACGAGATGAATGAGATTGGCAGGAAAAGGCCGTGCCGCGCCACCCTGCCACTCGAGGGCACGTGAAGACAGACAGCGTGCATATGGATGACAATGAGGAGGGGAAATATTTAGAAAGCAGGAGAGAAGCCACTTGGCGACATGCCAGATGCCAGTTAAACAGGGTGAAATGTTACCCAGCTTCTACAACAGTTATGTTACTATGTTCTTCTTTTTTTTGGTCATTTTGAACATTTAAAAAATTACTGTCACAATGTAAAATAATTCAGTTGAATTTATAGGTGTAACGTTTAAGTTTTTTTTATTTTCCTGTCTCATCCTCACCCAGCTAAAGCTTTTGCTTTTGTATTATCTTAATTATGAAGACATTGGTTTGTAGTGTAAACAGTATAGCCAATAATAAACCGGAAGTTTCTCCCATATCCGCGTTGTAGAAAAAGGTGGACAGATTAGTTTAAAGCGTTCAAATATGCTGCTTTGAGGTTTGCGTGCAGTTTTTTGTTTGTATGGCGTCAAGTGCGCTCACGTGATCTAGTGTGAGCACGAGCTTTGACAGATGACAGATTTTCAGTGAATACGACTTGTTTTTTGTCTACTTTCGCAATGCAAAACAGCCCACTTGAATACAGATAATTCAAATCTACCGCGTTTTTTCGGTTTCGTCGTTGATATGACGTTGAGCGCGCTCACTGCGCTGCGCTTACGTAAACAAACGAACGTTAGGACGTGCGAGCTAGCTTAAACTGAAGGGTGGATTTTGACGGAGTACAACTTAAATTCACGTCTAGTTTTACTCAGAAGAGTCGAATAAATTTTGAAGACTTGGAAGACTGTACAGAAGACTACATTTATGTGTTTTTACGGCTTGTAAAGTTACCATAGCATCCTTGATTTTATCCGATGAGAACGTCGTGTGGTTTTGGAGGGAAATGAGGGTAAGTACCTGAAGTCCAAAACTTTTCAACTTTTCAAACAGGATGTTAGCGGAAATAAGTAAGTCAAAATTAATATCTATCTATCTATCTATCTATCTATCTATCTATCTATCTATCTATCTATCTATCTATCTATCTATCTATCTATCTATCGTGTAAAGCTGAGCATTCTAGCACAGGGACATTTTTAGCTTATATATTTAGCATATGAATATGTCTGCACTCATAGTATCAACTGCATGTAGGCCTATATTTGGAAGTGGAAAGCACTTTGATTGAATAAATGTTGGTTGTTGTGGTTTTTAGGTAATCTGTTGAAGGTAATCATGTATTCTTTCAGTTATTGTTCTTAATTTAGCATCTTCAAGGAATTAATTTGAAGGAAAATGTGCCTGTGGTAAATGATCTGAATTGCTGTATCATGCTAGAACTCGTTAGGAGTGAATTCCAGACTGAGCTGCACTATTTATTGGCTTAGATTCTGAGAATTAAAGGGAGCTGTGCCAAAAAACAATGATCAGGAAATGTTGTCTCAGCTTCACCTAGGTTCCATTTATATGTGACCCTCGACCACAAAACCAGTAATAAGGGTAAATTTTTTTTAAATTTAGATGTATACGTCATATGAAAGCTGAATAAATAAGCTTCCCCTTGATGTATGGTTTGTTAGGATAGAACAGTATTAGCTGAGATAAAACTATCTGAAAATCTGGAATCTGAGGTTGAAAAAAAATCCAAATATTGATAAAATCGCCTTTAAAGTTGTCCAAATGAAGTTCTTAGCAATGCATATTACAAATGAAAAATTAAGTTTTGATATATTTATGGTATGAAATGTACAAAATATCTTAATGGAGCATGATCTGTAGTTAATATCCTAATGATTTTTAGCACAAAAGAAAAATCGATAATTTTGGCCCATACAATGTATTGTTGGCTATTGTTACAAATTGTCACATATATCTGTTATATTTACTAATTTAATTGATTTCCACTATTTTTGGAATATAATAAACAGATGTTCTCTTATCGAAAGGTCAAAGGTCAAGCATTGTTTGACCAGGCACTCAGGAATGACTACAGGTCACTAACAGGTCATGAAAAGTGATGTCATTTTCTAATGATGTGAGTTCACAGTGTATCAGTGAGTGTTTTTTTGTGAGTAACATCCCACACACACCCAAGCAAAAGACATCACACAAGTGAGAGACTATTCATACTTTTGAAAACAGAGTCACTGTTTGGGTTCCCTTAATTTTCTCTTTCTGTGACACAGAGACACCCCCAGACTCACATCAAAAATTTGAAAAACTAAACAGAGGTCTTCCCTTTCATAATGGTATGACTTTTGTTTCAGTTGCAGATAAAGGTGCAATGACGTCAGACACTTAAAAGGCTTTAAATATTTTCAGACAGCATTGCTTTTAAGTTATATCCAAGCTAGCTAGAGGATTTTCTGAGCGGCAGCCATTGCAACCGACACTGCAAGGTAAAGTGTCTTGAAATATATTTAGCTCTCTGAGGTGTTGGTGATTTCCCTCTGTGGTGCTGTGCTGTCGGTGAAGTTTCACTTAAATGGTGTTGGTGACTGTAAATTGTAGGAGAGACATGCATATGAATACATGCAGGAGTGTTTTGTACTCTTTCCATCCCCATACACACTGACAGAAGCACATTGGGCTTTATTTAAGGCCACAGTATTGCATCATAAAGTGTTGCAACTAGAGTTTTTTCACTAATCCTACACCCACCCAAAGAGAAAGGGAACAAAAGAAGAAAAAAAGGAAAAGAAAAACAGAAACGCGCTCTTCGACCACCCCAATTAGCCATTAGTCTGGCTATTTTTTTCATAGCTCTGGAGTGCTTCCTCTTTTGAAATTAGCAGAAGTGTATGTGTGTTCCAGCACAACCCTGACTACAAATGCAAGAACACACCTGTAATAAACTGCTTAATGCATTAGGATGCAAAGGTTTAATATTGCATTGTTTAATTTCAACATGTGTAAAGGAAACCAAAAACATCTGATGTTTTAGCAGCCATTGTGAACACCTTAAAATTGCATGCAAAGAAATTTGCCTGAACATCCTGCTTAAACCTGCATAAGCTGGTTTGCTGGTCCTAACTGGTCTCCTGGCCTATCTCTCTCTTTTTTTAGAGCAGTAACTGGTATTGAAGAAATCTTTCTTCTTTCCCAATACATATCCACAGAAGACACGGATTACCAAAACAGATAACACCTCAAAAACAAGCTGCCCTCTCGTTTTATCACTTATCTTCTTCATGTCCTGTAAGTGAGATGCTCAGATGACCTGTTTGATTGTGTTATATGGATTTCTAGCCTTGCAGACTCATCAGTCAATATTATAAAACAGTGAAAGCCATTTCCAGAAACTACTGTTAACTCACTTCCCTGCAAATGGGTTTCAAAGAAATGTGAGTGTGTATGTGTGAGAGGTGATGTATAGAGAGAGAGTGATGTCTGGAGGAAGTGTGGTTGGCCAGTCTGCATGCTTTGCTTTTAGGTGATGCATGTGAGAGGATACACGCACACATATACATAGGCTATATATATACTATGCAACGGAAATGATAAACAGAGCATTCATAAATTAGTTGTTGGAGAGTAAATGCGGTCCATGTGACCTGATAACACAGTGACCTAGTGATCAATAATGCAAAATGGGAAAATGGTGTACTATGCACATAATTCACGACAGACAATTGGCGAAATAGTGCCATTATTATTTTGTATATTTTTTTTCCTTCAGTTTCTGGTTTCTGCCATTTTGAGTCTTAAACAGTTCTGCTGTACCCATCCTTTAAATTTTGTGCAGTCTTTATCAAAATTGACACAGAAGACAGTGCCACCTACTGGTCAAAATGATCACAAAATGCGCAATATGTCAGAATGTGAAGGATTCTGAATTCCTTTTTATTCTAGGTTAAACCATGACAGACTTGTCAAGATTCACCATACTACCCCAAACTACCAAGTTTGTTTTTTGCTACTCCTTCTAGGAGAAACATTTCATTTGGTCTTCACCAAAATGATCCTCAGACCAATTCTTTCAAAAATGTCCAAAGAGATTTTTGATTTTCAGCTCCAGTAAATCTCCAACAAAGTTTACGGGACTGTGTCTGTGTTTACTCGAATGCAAACATAGTCTATTATATGTTACGTATACGCTGTAGTTCCCTGAATCTGAACGCACCTGGTTTCCCCGCAGTATCAAAAACAAAACGCGCAAAAACAACAGATCTATGCGAAACTACAGTAAATATTCACCTTTTCCAGAGAATGATTTCACTGAGAAGCCAATGTGATATCAGTAGCATTTAGGTGATCAGTAGTCAGTACTGATCTCATGTGTTACTCATCGTTGAGTGTCAGAATTACTGCGCTGTGCATCTGCTAATAAAGCAGCCGTCGCCTGTTCATATGTGTTTCCCTGAGAGAGTTCTGTGGTAATACTGGTGTGACCCAGCAGTGCGTTTGCAGATGTTCTAGTCATCTCTGTGTGGTCTGGTCGCCCAGTTTGTGTTCTAGCAATGCATCTTCCCATAACCTGTCCTACATGTGGGTGATTCTTGCGAAAATCTTGTGAACACGTACTGGGTTGTTTTTAAAAAAAATAGCATGAAGAAAATTAAAACTTTTTTTTTATTTTTTTGGTTCTGTTCATTTAGTTATTTTTTGGATTATTTTAGTCAGTGTAAACTAAGGCATTGCAACAAACACTAAAGTGATGTATAAATGTATAAAGTTAAATAATAGAGCACTTTGCATTACTGTAATGTGAATTTGGGATGTGCTTAATTGACACAAAGCATCCAGTTTCATTATAAATAAGATTAATTTTCTTCAGACGACATGTAATGTCTTGTTCATTTGGTGTGTTTATTTTCTGGTTAAAAATATGACCGTAACACTTTCTTGTCTGGTTTTGTGAGATTCACTCTTGCACGTACACACAGACTACCGTGTAATCAGATCGGTCTGTTTTACTCACCCTGTGAATTTCCTGATATTCACGCGCACACATACTCGTACTCTCCGTCTGTTTGTGAGTGTGAACAACAAGAAAAACGCAGTGTCACCTGTGGTTATGTTAATGCGTGCGTGTGTGGGTTTTGTCGAGAAACTGAAAGCGCCGTTCTGTGTGTGTGAACTGGCCCGGCTGCTGCTCTACCACGGCTGATGTCTGAGGCTGTCAAAAGCCTTGATAAACATCAGGGTGTGAGCACCAAGTGTGAGCTGCGCTTTTCTACAATTTATTAATTTTGATTTTTCAGTGTCCCTCTCGGTACTAGGTCTTACTCATGCCATGCACGCTAAAGTGTGAAAGAACATCCGCTGCTTGAGGGAACATTAAGTACTTCACCTTGAAAGAGATTGCGACAGGTTACGAAAACACATTGCAAGTCGAATTGATGGCGATTTTAATAAAATAACAAATGCATGTGCTGTATCTCAGCATATAATTAAATCTCCCAAAGAAGCCATTTTTGTTTTTTAAAGAGATGGCTGTCCCTAAAATGTATATGTGACCCTGGAACACAAAACCAGTAAATTTTTTGAAATTGATATTTATACATCATCTGAAAGCTGATTAAATAAGCTTTCCATTGATGTATGGTTTGTTAGGATAGGAAAATATGTGGCAGCCAAGATACAACTATTTGAAAATCTAAAATCTGAGGGTGCAAAAAAATCTAAATATTGAGAAAATCACCTTTAAAGTTGTCAAAATTAAGTTCTTAGCAATGCATAGTACTAATCAAAAATTAGCTTTGATATATTTATGGTAGGATATGTACAAAATATCTTCATGGAACATTGTATTTACTTAATATCCTAATGATTTTTGCCATTAAAAAAATTAGATAATTTTAATCCATACAATGTATTGTTGCCTATTGCTACGAATATACCTGTGTGACTTAAGGCTGGTTTTGTGGTCCAGGGTCACATATTTAATTCAAAACGATAGTATATCTGACTGTTTTTGCCTATAAAAGTCAAAAACAGCATTGACTTTTACTTTATGGACAAAAAAAGAAACATTGAGACAGGTTTCAAAATATCTGATATCTAAATAATATGTCATAGAGAATTAAAACAACATGAGAGTGAATAAATAGTCATCAAATTTCCATTTTTGGTGGCTGAAAACACTAAAATGGACTGAACTTCAGATTGTCTGGGTGCTGTTTTTGTTTGGTTAAAGTAGCCAGTTTGACAAAAATCACCATATCACCTCTTATTCCTCCTACAAATTTTGTTCGATTTGCACAAAAATTGGCACAGACGATCTTCAGAACACATCTCACAAAAACGATTAACAAGATTTTTAATTTTCAACACCATCTCCAATAAATCGCCAACAAAACTAATGGTATTGTGGCCATGTATACATTATAACCAAATTTTGGTCTTTGGGAAGTTATCAGATATTTCTTAGACAAATAGACAAAAATGAGGAGGTTGTTGACTAAATGGATGTGTATAGCTCAGATAATTTGATCTTGAGAATGTGAAATGTGAAATGTTTAAGTTAATATTGAGATTTCAGGCTTTTGATTGCAGACTTTGGTATATTGTCAAATCTAAGAATGGTTGGAGATATCTTTTGAATCTTCTGATTTTATTTATTTTCTCAGAAGATATATTTTAAAAGGAAAAGTCTTCATTTAATCTGATTGCTGTCTCTTAGAAACTTCTGGGACATGTTTTTATATTGTAGAGTGTTTCCTTTGTGGTTAATTGTGTTTTCTAACTCCTATAACCCTGAGATAGTTATATATATGCCAGCTCAACTGTTTGGTTATGCCTGAATGTCCCGTTTCACACCACAAACGATGACTAAATATGTCAATCTGTCATGCATATTCGGATGAGGAGCTGCAGAAGCAGGTGTGGCTCATCAGGGCGTGTGGTGTGTGGTGGTCTCGTGAGAGAGGTGGCAATTCTCAGAGTGAAAAAGAGAGAGGAAAAGCGATGAGAGCTTTTAGTCAATCAGACCACAGGACACTCAAAACTGTCCGGCACTCAAACGGTTAAACAGCTCTTTTTGTGTCTCTCTCCCCGTTCACATTGTACAGTCAGTTCATTCACCTTATAAGGGAACAATCTGCTTTTACAGTAAGAATAAGAAAGTGCTTGTATATACTGGAATTGTTGTTGTTGTGGTGCTGTTAGTTGCTAGGTTTGGGCTAAAGGTGAGAAAATGTCACAACAGTTTTGTACATGTTTTTGAGAGTGTGATAGTTTCTCAAATCCATCAGCATAGCTGCTTCATCAGAGTGCATTTTCTAGTCAAGACGTCCACAAAATGACAGGTTTGGGAGTGAAATGTGTCATTTCTGCATCACTGCTGTCATCAACTGGAACTGCAAAAGTAGTTACTGTTTTCAAACAGGTTTCCTGAACACTTTCTTCTTGCCAGTGTTATTTGAATATTTTATATACGTCGGGCCACTGCTGCGTCATCATGAAAGTTTAGAATTTGCATGTTTTAAGCCTTGCCAGTTTAAACATTCAAGCAATTTTAAAGTATTCAAGGGCACGAAGACACCAAAGACAATGTTCGAGCCTTGTATTTAGTTTCTTTCCACCTCTTCTTGTGCTTAAATGGACAAACACATTCAAAAGTATGTCAAAATACCCGCCTTGGCAAGTGTCCACAAAAACAGTCGGTTATGTCTTAAGTGAACTTAAGCAGCTGAGAAAGAAGTCGGATGTGGATCATTATATTTAATCCATGCATTGTCTGGTAAAGTGGCTGCACCTAATTTACGAGCTGCTGTCGGCCCTTAATGTCCTTAATGTTAATCCAAGAAAAAAAGAGAGAAAATCACTCACATTGTAGCTCTATGATTAATCTATATTCCTTTTTTTGTACAGCAAAGAATATGCAATGTTATGTTACAGTTGAACACATACAAACGTAAAAACCTAAATCATCATTCTCTGTTCTATTTATATGCATTATATGCTTCTATTATGTGCTTTTGCTTGTAATTTGTCTGTTCACTTGTCTTTAATACTGTTTGAACTTTATTTTTGTTAGTTTAGTAGTTTTTGCAGCAGTGGAATTGAAAATGGTAAAATAAAAATAAATAATTTTAAATTTTGATATCATATATACAGTTGATGTAAAAGTTTGCATACACCTTGCAGAATCTGCAAAATGTTAATTATTTTACCAAAATAAGATGGATCATACAAAAAGTGTGTTATTTTTTATTTAGTACTGACCTGAATAAGATATTTCACATAAAAGATGTTTACATATAGTCCATAGGAGAAAATAATAGTTGGAATTTATAAAAATGACCCCGTTCAAAAGTTTACATACACTTGATTCTCTGAAAACTTTTTGAATTTAAAGATCAGGGTGAATTTAACTTATTTTGTCTTCTGGGAAACATGTAAGTATCTTCTGTAGCTTCTGAAGGGCAGGACTATATATATAAAAAAAATTTACACATTTTCATTCTGTTCAAAACTGATTTTTCTGAAGAACAACAGGCAGCTTAACTGTTAAGGACAAATAAGGGACTCATGAACAACTATCACTAAACAACAACAACAAAAAAACAGTTGTGGATCATTCTGGTAACAGCACAGTATTAGGAATCAAGTGTATGTAAACTTATGAATGGGGTCATTTTTATTTTCTCTTGGGGACTATATGTAAATGTCTTTTATGTGAAATATCTTATTCAGGGCAGTACTAAATAAAAAATCTTATTCTGGTAAAATAATTAACATTTTGCAGATTCTGCAAGGTGTGAACTTTTGACCTCAACTGTACTCATTTATTAGAATACAAGATAACGTGTCAAAAACATTGATAACTATTTTAGTTTTTTGTGGCAGGTCCAGTGAAATGTTGGCAGGGCAAGTAAAAATATGAAAAAACAATTAATAGGTAAAATTTAATTAAGTTTAGTAATTTTTTGTTTTAGTAAGTTTTTGTCATTTGTATTAGTTTTTAAAATTATTTCTATTTAGTTTTTTATTTTTATTTCAGTATTAATTTTAGTAATTTTAGTAATTCTGCTTATTTTGTTTTCTGTTTTTGCAGAGGCAAAAACAGTTTACATGTTGTATCTATGTATTTGCAGTGTATATTTNAATTATTTCTATTTAGTTTTTTATTTTTATTTCAGTATTAATTTTAGTAATTTTAGTAATTCTGCTTATTTTGTTTTCTGTTTTTGCAGAGGCAAAAATCAGTTTACATGTTGTATCTATGTATTTGCAGTGTATATTTATATATATATATATATATATATATATATATATATATATATATATATTTTTTTTAGAATTACACATGCTTTTAAAATGCTCACAATAAGACCAAAAAGGTAGATTAAAAAAATAAAAATGGATTCAAATTTAATTTCATGCTGGCTCAAAGAGGACATCGGATGCAAAATTCACTTACATAGTATTTGCATATAAATGTGTCTTAGCAGTGACCACCCTACAGTATATAGTGAGTAATATCCATTCCTTTTTTTTAATTTCAAAAAACCTAAACAGTCTCAGTTATCAAGCCGTTTTGGTCATTATGATGTCATGCTGCTCAGGTAGCCCTCAGCTAATTGTACACTGTCTGCCATTTTGTCCACGCTCGTAGAGCCGTAGCGACAACAGTGGCTTGTATGCAATGCAGGTGTTATGTATTTGAATGTAAAAGTGAACATAAGAGTCTTCATTTTTTCCCGACATCAGAGCCACTGAAGACGCAGTAGATTAGTTGTGTTTTTGATGATAACGAATACACAAAAAATGGAAGAGAGAGGCGGGGTGAGCAATAGCTTATTATCATTTAAAGATACATGCACCGAAACAGGTCGCTGTGAACAGAACTGTTTTTGACGGTAAAAAGGGTGTTATTTTACTTGACCATTAAGGAATTTTAACCAAAGTATGTTATAGGTATTTCATGAAAACCCTAAACAATCATGCCAACTTGTGAAAAGTAGGCATCTGATGTCCCCTTTAAGGGTAATATTTGTCACCAGCTTTAAATGTTTCACTTCTATGTCAGTGATGTAATGTTCCAATTAGAAGTGAAGTATCGCTGACATGTAGCTTCATGTAGGATGGACCAGATGCACGCACGAGACATTAACGCACCCTTCAGAGTCCTCACTGAAGCGCTCCGTCATTCAGAGAGAGTGGGATATGGCAATGCTCACTTCAGTGGAATCCGCCCTCTATTCCTCTGCTAATTAAACCGGCCAAACATCTGTCTCGTTAATCTGCATCAGAGGGGCTTGCCTTAACAAGCTGTAAAGAGCACCTGCGTAATTGGCCAATTATAATCAGACCGCCTCTGTGCAGTGGTCATCGTTGCTATGGCAACAAAAGATGAGCTGGGTCTGTGGCACTCGCAAGTGAAGCAGTTGTCCAACAATTCACACTGAACCGGCAGAAGTGCATGAATTAAAGGAGAAGTCCACTTCCAAAACAAAGATTCACATATAATGTACTCACCCCCTTGTCATCCAAGATGTTCATGTCTTTCTTTCTTCAGTC
>JAHKKF010516836.1:12702-23038 GCA_019740295.1 Labeo calbasu | reverse complement strand
ACAAACAAGGGCCTCATAAACAACTGTCGCTAAACAAAAAACACAGCTGTGGATCATTCAGGTAACAACACCGTATTAAGAATCAAGTGTATGTAAACTTTTGAACATGGTTGTTTTTATAAATTCAACTATTATTTTCTCTTATGGACTATATGTAAACATCTTTTATGTTAAATATCTTATTTAGTGTGAAAGGTTTTTCACAGTAATATTATTAGTTACCAAACCCCCTTTTTTCTTTTTTTCTTTTTTTTTTAACCAAGGTTCCAACTTATTAATTAATTTATGTTTGGCTAGAAAAGGTTTTGCTAAAAACACATTTTTTGGCCCTGTTTGCTGTGTCCTCTAAGAAAGTGCCAGCTCTATAGAAAGTTACAGAAATAGGAACACAAGGCTAAATTGCCAATGTCGCTGATTTGTAAAAATGCCTGAAACCAACATGTATTTTATTGCTATTATTAAACCGCAGAGCAGAAACCTTATTAATGAGAGCAGATGATGACTTCAGTGTTTGGCCTGGAATTGGAGCCAAAGCTTCCTCTGTGCAAAGGCCCCTTGTGCAGCTCTGCTGTGGGCCCTTAAATCCAGCTTTTAGAGGTAATTATCCTAAACATTTTGATGCTTTCAAAGATACCTAAATTCTAAGGCAGCCCTGCATGTAGTATTCTTCACAGATAAGGTCATTCAAGATGTAGACGTGTTTGTTTCTTCATGACAGATTTGGAGGAATGTAGCATTACATCACTTGCTCACCAATGCATCTTCTACACTGAATGGGTGCTGTCAGAATGAGAGTCCAAACAGCTGATAAAAACTTTACAAGTAATCCACACCACTCCAGCCCATCAGTTAGCATCTTGTGAAGTGAAAACCTGCATGTTTCCATCATTAACACATTTTTGTTTATTGCGTTTGACCAAAATAATCCATTATAACCCTTCCTCAGTTAAAAAAAAAGTCCATCTGTTGTTGTCCTCTCACATCAAAATCCACCAACTTATTTCTTTAAAACTGTTTTAAACATCGCTTATAAACAATTATGTTAAAGACATCTTAATAATAGATTTGTTTATTGCAAACACACAGCCTTTGGCTTCACAAAATGTTTACTGATGGACTGGAGTGGTGTGGATTATTTGTGGATTATTGTGATGTTTTTATCAGATGTTTGGACTCTCATTCTGATGGCACCCATTCACTGCAGAGTATGCATTGGTGAGCAAGTGATGCAATGCTACATTTCTCCAAATCTGATGAAGAAACAGAGTCATCTACATTTTGGATGGCCTGAGAGTGAGTACATTTTCAGCAAATTTCCATTTTCATTCAGTTTTATATGCAATATAATTGCTTTATTTAAGCTCATATAGATGCATAGTGCATTAGCGATACTGAATGTCAGTAGTCACACCAATGGAGTTTTATTGAAAAAAATACAAGACTTCTGCGCCTCTTACGTAAGAGCCAATGAAACAGCGCGCCAGTGTGCCAACGGTATAATCACCTAATCTCTGTCCAACCCCACCTTGGATACACTCACTCTTTCTTACATCATATAAAACGTCCTGTATGCTGGCCAGGGGAAATGAAATGTTTATTCCTTCATTCCCCGGGGCAAGAGCGTGTGTGTGATGGATATATTAGTCCATCCCTTCTCTCTGTCGCTCATTTATTAGTGAAATGAAGTGCTGTAAGGTTAGATAGGTGATTATAGATGTGTGTGTGTGTGTGTGTGAGAGTGTGTGAGTGTGTGCACATGTATAGAATGTAGAGTGCTGTAAATCACATGGTTTAAAGGGAAATCTACTAATTTCCTGCTGCCACAAGACAGATGAGGAGAACTGGCAAGAATGTTGTGCACAAACACACGCGCACACACACACGCACACACACACCAGAATTGCCATGTAACACTCCTACTGTCACCAATTTACCATATTTATATTAAAATAAGCATTGCCTAGATGATTAGAAAGAAAAGTGTAATTTGTTTTAAAAATATAATTTAAAATACTTTTTTGCAGAAATGCAACATTTGTGTTCAAGTAGGCAGCGTAAAAATACTGCAAAATTGTAATGAAAAAAAAAATGCATTCAGATTTAAAAAGATATATTTTAGAATTAAAATTAACCTCAAAGATAAAATGCTGAAATATGCTTAAAAGTTAAGAAAATCACAAAGCATTTTATTTTATTTTATTTTATTTTATTTTATTTTATTTTGTTTTGTTTTGTTTTGTTTTGTTTTGTTTTGTTTTGTTTTGTTTTGAATGTGAATGTGAATGTGACCTGGAAATGTTTCTGTGACATTTACCAAATAAATAAATAAAATCTAATCTAAAAAAAAGTATTATCTTTTTAATCTATATGACTTTGCAATAAAGCATAAATCAAACAAGAGGTTTATTTCGGTCATTATATGCATGAATCAGATTTTTAAAATCTTTCCATCATGCCATTTTAGAATTTTTTTAAATTAAAGTTAACCTCAAAGATGAAATGCTGAAATATGCTTAAAAGTCATGAAAATTTTATTTTTTATTTTATTTTATTTTATTTTATTTTATTTTGAATGTGAATGTGACATGAAGATGTTTCGGTTACATTTACCAAGTAAGTAAGTAAATAAATAAATAAAATAAGGTTTATTTAGGTTATTGTATGCATGAATCAAATTTTTAAAGTCTTAGCATCATGCCATTAACCCATATTTGCAATTTTTGAATTATAAAAGCTGTGTCAGGTATAAATAGTACATTAAATTATTTTCCAGTATAATTGTGATAATTATATAATGCAGTAATGGCCTTCAAATGGACCTTTTCTTGATAATGTCCTCTTATGCTGCACTGATTTTATAAAGTGTCTGTGTTTCTGTGTTGCAGAGAGAGACAGAGGCAAGATTATGGTGATTTAGGGTCATAATGACGAAGGCAAATATTTGTTCGGTCTGTATGAAAAGAGCTGAATGAAGTCTCACACTGCCGGCATCACAGGAATCTAGGAAAAGGGAGAGAACGAGGGAAGAAGTCATCAGAAAGAGTGCAGAGAAAGGAGAGAGATTCGGTAAGACAGAGAGGGATAAAAAGTATTTTATTATTAATTAATATGGTATGAATCCCCCTAGTGGCCTGTCATGTATTTGCATTTGCCTGTCATTCAGATTTACACTGGATTACTGCTAGATATTTTCCTATTTGCAGAGAAAATGTTTGCTATGTGTGTTCATGAATATTCAAAAATGCCTCTTGAATACTTCCATCCATGAACAGAAACCTGCTGTAGAAATTAGTAAAGCGGCATTACTGAGTTAGAAAGTGCTGCATACTACACTGTGTGTTTCAGACGGAAGTATGCTGCAGTATTGTCACATGATTGCAGTCAGCAAGTGGCATTCAATTATGGTCTCATGAATAAGTAATCATTTGTTTTGCATATACATTTCAGTCTAGTGTAAAATGTCTTAATTTATGGCAATCCAATCAAATAATGTGTCGAGAGAAAACTGACAGATGAGAGTACATCCTTTATTAGTCAAACTGGAAAAGGAAGGTAAAGTGTAGTGCACTGCACTGTGGGATACAGTACCCAATGCAGTGTAATCATACTATTTGTGTACTGCACATATAGGCAAATATAGAAGGTGCGTTCAAGTCATGTTGGGAAGAGCATTAGGAGTTGAATGAATATGAAAGACACCAGAAAGTCGTAATTACTAATGGGAAATTTTGGATTTTCCTTTAAGCTTAGAGTTTAAAATTAATTGTTGAAATTAATGATTTTTTTAAATTGCTTGCACTGTTATTTTAGTATCACTGAGATACTATTATAGTTGTTATAAATATTTAGAACTGTTATTTTTATATTTTCCACTTTAATTTTAATTTATTTAAATTTTTACTTATTTTATTTTGTGTTTTTTGTCACTTTTGTCAGATTTTTTTTTAATGTCTATACACTTTTAAAATTTTTATTTCAGTTTTGGTTTTAGTCATTTTAGTACATCAATAAAATTGAGTACCAAAAAATCTATTTATGACATATTAACAGATGAATTACTTTCACCCCAAATACTAATTAGTTGTAATTCTACATTTTTTAAATTTGCCACTATCCTAGGTTTTGCCCATTTGTCAGTAAGAGTTTTTTTTACTCATTTAAAACACAATAAAATTTAATTTGCTTTAACTTATTCTTCTTTTATATGTTTTTATAGTTAATAGATTTGATCCATCTACGTATGTATGAAATTAATATATATTGATTAATAAACTGAATAAAAAGCAAAAACACACCAAATGTGTTTTTTTTGTTTTAGTCATCATTTTATAGATGTATAGTTAAAAACCTTTCATTTTTATGCAGAAAAGGTTTATCGCCATCTTGCTCCAACCAAGTTGTTTGAACACATCCGATTTCATAATTACAATTTCTCAACTTGAATGCACAGTCTGCATCCTACTGTATTCCAAAAGCATGCATTTGCAGTTGTGTGTTTGTTGTCTCTTTATTGTGTGTTTGTGCTGTGTGATTAGCGTGACTGGACTTCACGAAGCTCCGCCTCTTGCACGTCACGCTTCCCAGCATGCCTTACTGTGGCTGTTTTTACAGGATCTAGTAAATGAACATATAGACGTTTAAAGCATGTGAAGATCTCTAAATGAGAGACTGCGCTCATGCCGGTCCGACCGTTCTCTCATCTTTCCTGCATACAGCGTTAAACGTTTTATTATCTGGTGCCTGAGCACTTAAAAAGCTGTTATGTGTGACCCAAAACAAGGAGTTTATAGTGGAGAACGTCTATCTGATCTGGCCCTTAAGCTGGGCTTTAAAACATCCAGTTTAGACCAAACATGAAGTCTGTAATTCAGCAACAATGACGTCCAGAGTTTGGATGGACATTGGTCTTTGTATCTAATTGATTTTATTCTGAGTGCATATTCTGGCAGAGTATTTATATCCCTTTAAATTTCAGCACGTACACTAGTGTTTAAAAGCTTGGGGTCAGTAAGATTTTTTTTTTGTGTTTTTGAAAGAAGCCTCTTCTGCTCACCAATGCTGCATTTATTTGATTATAAATACAGTAAAAACAGTAAAATTGTGAAAAATTATTACAGTTTAAAATAACTGTTTTTCATTGTAATATATTGTAAAATATAATTTATTCCTGTGATGCAAAGCTGATTTTTCAGCATCATTACTCCAGTCTTCAGTGTCACATGATCCTTCAGAAATCATTCTAATATGCTGATTTTGTGCTCAAGAAACATTCGTTATTAATATCAATGTTGAAAAACAGTTATGCTGCTTCATATTTTTGTGAAAACCATGTTTTCTCAGGATTACAAAGTTCAAAAGAACAGCATTTATTTGCAACGTAAACTAACATAAATGTCTTTACTCCCACTTTAGATCAATTTAATGCATCCTTGCTGAGTAACGGTGCAAAAACTCCCATAGACTTGCACAATGCGCATGCAAAGACCCCTTTTTTCAAAAAATGTATACTGTGTGTGTTTAACATATGGAATTTCACAGCATACAAGTTATCCTATGATCCTCTCTCACGCTTAAGTGAAGGCAAATTTGAGCATGTTAAGTACAAACACACACACAGGCCTACGTGCAAACACACTCGTATCCGTGCACAGGTAAACTTTACATTCATATACACCTAATAATTCATCTGTTTCTTTGATCCAACTGCGGTATAAAATGTGGAAGTGTGCACTTCAGTGATAATGTTAGTTATTTTATTTCTAATTATGTCTCTGTCTCTCTCAGACACGCTTATTTTTGTCCATACTGGAACTCATACTGTTAAATGCTAGTTTGAGTTTCTTTGTCTACTAAGAAAAACATTAAATTGCTATGTGACAGACACACACACACCCATAGACCCAAGGACACTCACAACGACAAGTAATATCACAGTTGTTTCTTCTAGACCGCATTGAATGTCTCGTACTTCTTAGATGTTTCCAGTAATCTCATGTGTGTCATTTAGAGTCAGAGATCTCAGTATGAACTCAAACATTTCTCTATAAATTGTATGCCAACTACTGACTCATTTGTGTCCATTTTTTTCCCCAGAAACATCTGAGATGATGTTGCTTAACCCTGTACATGAAGGTCTGACATGAAGTAATAATCAGAATAATCTTAGACAAAATAAAAAAGTCTAAACGTGTTTTTGTTGAGTATCATATTTGATAAATCAGGCTTTTATGACTTATATAGCATGATTTACACTGTAAAAAACCAAAAAACTAGAGGTGTCAAATGATTAATCGCAATTAATCGCATCCAAAATAAAAGTTTATATTTTAGTGTATTCAACTTGAATATCTAAGTTGTCACTTAGTACAACTTAACTTTTCAAGCTGACTGAACTTAATTTTAAGGGAGCAGGGTAACAAATTATTTTAAGTTGACTTTTAAGTTTTTTTTTTTTTTTTTTAGGGCTGGTAAACGATTAATTGTGATTAATCGCATCCAAAATAAAAGTTTATGTTTACATATTATGTGCGTGTTTACTGTGTATATTTGTTGTATATTTTAGGGCTGTCAAAATGATTAATCGCAATTAATTGCAAGTTTGAGTTTGCCTAATATATTTGTGTGTACTGTATGTAATTATTATGTATATATAAATACACACAAATTAATACATGTATTTAAGAGAAATATGTTATTTATGTACAAAATATTTTTATTTATATATAATATAAATTATATAAAAATTATAAAAAAATACATATACTTGTATTTCTTAAATATATGCATGAATGTGTTTGTATTTATATATACATAATAATTACACACAGTCCACACACATATATTAATCATTTGACAGCCCTAGTAAATATTAATACACACACATGCATGTATATATTAAGGAAAAATATTTTAGATTTATATATAAAATATTTATATTAATATATAATGTAAACTACACTGTAAAAAATGACTTTAACGGTAAAACGCTGTAAAAATGCTACAGTAAAAAACTGTTAAATGGTTAACGTAATTTCCCCTACTATATATACGATGAGAAACCGTATTGGACATTGCATGTAATTTTACGGTAGTATACCATTTTTGAAAGTGAAAAAGAACGTACAATTTACGGTGAATAACCGTATTTAAATGTAAAATCAAAGCTAAAACCGTAAAACCAAAAACAATGCTAACGTATTTTTTACAGTAAAATTCCGGCAACCACAGCTGCTGTGTTTTTACCATAAATTTTACGTTTTTTTGTTTTTTTTTGCAGTGCGCATACAAGTATAAATATACATACATATAAATATTTTTTAAATATATGTAAACACAAACTTTTAGTTTGGATGTGATTAATCGCGATTATTCATTTTGACAGCCTTGAACCCCCCCCCCCAATTTCTTGAGTCAACTTAAAATAATTTGTTACCCTGCTGCTTTAAAATTTTAAGTTTAGTCAACTTGAAATGTTACATTTTACTAAGTGACAACTTGGATATTCGAGTTGACTACACTCAAAAATTGGTTTGTTAAACTTAAAAGCTGTGTTGTTACCTGGCTGCCTTTTCACTTAGTAAAACTTAACATTTCAAGTTGACTAAACTTTTTTTTGAGTTGACTAAAAATAACAAATTATTTTAAGTTGACTCAACGAATTGTTTTTATTTTATTTTTTTTTTTTTTAGTGTATTCAGACTCATATGATACAGTAGGCTTTAAAGGGTTAAATGAGATACATAACTCAGAACAACAATGGTTTGCGGTGCTTCTATTTTTATTTCTCCTCAGGAATTTTAGGCGAAACAGAGTTGGTTTGTAACTGAGAAACAATGGAAGAGCATCTTTGAGCCAAAATTTTCAAAAGCAAAAAAACGAACGAATGCGCATATGAATCTGTGAACACCCATTTGGGCCGCATGCAGATGCTGCGCTCGCTCTGTTTACCACATAACAGTATGATTACGATAATCATAAGTCTCATTATGCTGTGATATTGCATTACTGTGAGGTTTGCATTTCCGCCTTCTGCTCAAAATATAGGACACTGTTTATACTTGCGTGTTCGCACTGACTTTATTCATAGAGCCCAGATTGAGTACAACATTACATGTCTGCAGTGCATGTGTATGTGTGTATCTTGGTTATTTTAGTGCTGTTAAGACAGGGTAAATCATGTGTGTAGGTTATTCTGGTGGTGTTATGAGAGAGCAGGTTGGTGATTATTGCTGTACACGCAACCGCACTTTGGTTTCGAGCACCACACTTGGAAATGCCTGTGGGTGTATGTGCATGTATGTGTGTTTGTGTGTGTGTGTGTGATTGCAGCATAGGCACATCTATGTGTGTGTGTGTGTGTGTGTTTGTCAGGGTGGGGTATAGCATGTGTGTTTTTGGAGTGAAAGTGTGTGTTATTTGTGTTTCTGCACATGTGTGTGCGTCTCTCTCTCTTAAACACTAGAAACCAATGTTAAAGGGTGGAGGCCCTGCTGTCTAATCTAGTGTTTCCCTTTCTTTTGCTTTCACTTTTTGTATGTTTGTAGCTGTTTTTATATTTCCTTTTTGCTTTTTTCACTTTTTTTTCATTTTTATTAGTGGTGTTTGCTAAAGTAAGCATAAAAGAGAGATTTATTTTTTATTTTGTGGCAGAAACAAGCTTCCATATCACTTCTAATGTGTGTTTGGAATAGCATACTACCATGCTACTCATAATAGTGTGCACATTATGTGAATTTTCTCTACGTTTCTCTACGCGATGACTACATGGCTTACTACATTTGCCAAATTGTGTAGTGTATACAACAGGGGGCGCCGCATTGACTGCACAATTCATGTTTATGTGCGTTTGTCTTGATCTTCAATTTCCATTGTGATGTAATAACTGTTTTTAAAAACGTTGAAAAGAAATTAGGTAATAACTAGATGCTACTCACATGCAAATAGTAATATTATTGCCATTTAAACTAACTATTTTATATTTGAATATATTGTAAAATGTAATTTATTACTGTGATCAAAGTCTTCAGTGTCACATGGTCCATCACATGATTTGCTGCATAACAAACATTTTTGATTATTATCAGTGTTGAAAACAGCTGTACTGTTTACTATTTTTGTAGAAACCATAGATTTAATTTAAGATTATTATTATTAGTGGTGTTTACTAAAGTAAGCATAATTAGTATTAGTGTTTCTGCTGTGAATGGCACCTAAGATTTTTTGTCTGGTTAATAATGACTTGGCCACTTGTCACTTTTTGGTGAAAATTGCTGTTTTGGATCCAAAAGTAATTTGTATGATTTGTGTAGATCCAATGATATTTTATGAGAATTGTTTATAAATGTTCTGTGGTTTAAAAAGCTGTTCTTTAACGTTTAAAAGCAAAAACATAAATATTAGTAATTTTGTTGTTCTGTAAAACAGCTAATTATTTGTTTTATTAAATAATATTTTTTTCTGTATTTTATAGTAGTATTACTAATATAGTATAATTTAATATTATAATGTAATAATTTATTATTATTATTATTATTATTATTATTTATTTATATAATATATAATAATTTGATTTATTTTTATAATTTAATAAAATATGTAAATAATACCAATTATATTTTATTAATTAAATTATTATTATTATTATTATTATTATTAAATATTATAATAAATAAATATATATTATTTTATTTTTATTTTTTTAAGAATAATTACTAAGAAGAAAAAATGTTTATATTGATAGAAGCTCAGGGGATTTGAGAAATGTTTAATATCAAGATTTTTAATTGGTTTTGAGTTCATATTAAGACTTTTCATTGCATTCTATGGTATTTTGATAAATCTTGGCTCAGTTTGAGACATTTCACTGCTTTCTTGGATAAACAATTTATTTGCTGATTGATTTTTTATTTTTTTTCTCCCTGTTTAGAGACGCTACACTGGATATATAATGTTAGAACAGAGCATAAAACCTAGAACAACGAGAGTCTTGACATTCATTGATATCTACAAAATCTTCAGAGAGGCTTTTTATAGTTTTTAGATTAATGAGATCATTCCAGCTCCATGTTCATTTTGGCACCCATAGATTTTGCTGTGTGTTTTAATTAAGTCATTAACCTGCTGTTACTGAACCCACTGAATGGCCTATTTGTGTTCAGTACAATAAGAATAGCAGAAAAGCATCTGCCAGACCAATTTATGTAATTCATACCACTATTATCCTGATGGTCTGTGGTCAGCACTGAAACACAGAACAGCTGATAAAACACCCAATGCACACAAATCCAAAAGATAACTGACCAAAGCTGTGGTCAACAAGCCACTTCTCATTCATGAA
>JAHKKF010516836.1:0-12652 GCA_019740295.1 Labeo calbasu | reverse complement strand
AAGGCAAGCATGGGCAAACACCACTAACAATTATTTTTTTCCCTACCTTTTTGCACATACAGGGTTTTACACTACGTTTTTGCACATATTGAAGATTTGAACACTTAAAATGGACAAATTTATCATTGCTTGATTGAATTTAGATGATTAAGAAGCCATTTGAGGCAGCTTTTTGCTGAGTATGGATCATTATTTGGTCATTTGTGGAAAAGACTTTCCATCGTTTGCTAGTTTATGAGTATTATGAGTTATATCATGTTTTCTTTTTTTCGGATGCCGCTCTGCGATTGGCTCTGGGCGTGGCACGGCAGACTTAGGGGCGTGTCCTGCTTAATGATGGTGTGTGAGCTCGTCGAACGTTTGATCTGGTCTAGCCGGGTTATTTGTGGAGTGTTGGGATCATTTGGTTTGGACTGTAATTAAAGCTTTGGGTCAGCATGAGCATAATCAAAGCAGTCTGGGTGGTACACTAAAGCGCACACACACACAGTGATGCACACAAGCTAGGCTGTAATTTTAGTGCAACACTGAATAAAACCCTGACTGAAACTCAGGAGGAGGAACTTAAGTGTAAAACGCACAATTTAGAGACTCCAAGTAAGTGTGTGGGTGTGTGCATCTGCTTTCGAAGTGTGTGTAGATGAGCTACAGGTTGGCCTTTTGCTCTGAATAAGACAGTAGTTACTAGTCTAAACCGCTTTGCAGAATTTTGCAGTCAGTGATGACGTATGTAATATTTAGCAGGAGGATACAGATCGCTCTGTGGAAGCTTGTTTCTGCCTCAAAAGAAAAACAAATTAAAAAAGGAGACTTTTTCTCTCACAATTTAGACTTTTTTCACATATATGAGAAGATTTTGAGATATTAACTCAGAAAAAAAATCAGAATATTGAGATATAAACTGACTTTTTGTTTTTCTCACAATTCACAATCCTGAGTTTGTATCTCACATTTCTGACTTTCTTTCGGAGAATTCTGAGTTTACGTCTAACAATCCTGTTTTTCCCCGCCAAAGAATAAAAATAAAAAGGTAATTGTGACTTTATATCTCACACTATTTTACTTAATTCTTTGATGAATAGAAAGTTCAATAGCGCAGCATTTTAAAAAACTAAAAAAGGTAATTGCAGCCTTTTATCTCACAATTCTTACTATTTTCTTGCAGTTGTGAGTTTAAATCCCACAATTATGAGTTTTTATCTTGCAGTTCTTACTTTTGAATTCCGAAATTCAGAATTGTGACAAATACGCTCAGAATTATGAGAGGAAAAAAGTCAGAATTGCAATTCTAATTTTAATTTTTTTTACTTTCGTTGCAAAAACAAGCTTGCATATCACTTTTATGTTTGGAATAGCATACTACTCATACTAGTGTGCACATTATGTGAATTTTCTCTAGCTTTTTGATGACTACACATTTGCCAAAATGTGCAGTATATACAACAGAGGGCGCCGCATTGTTTGCACGATGCATGTGTACGTGTTCAACTTGATCTTCAATTTCCAGTGTGACGTAATAAGTCAGTGTTTTAAAAAAGTAAAAAAATAATTTAATAATAATTGGATGTCACTCATATGCAAATAATAATATTGTGAAATATTATTGTAATTTAAAACAACCCTTTTCTGTTTGAATATGTTTTAAAATGTAATTTATTCCTGTGATGCAAAGCTGAATTTTCAGTATTATTGATTTGCTGCTCAAGAAACATTTATGATTATTACCATAAATGCTTCATATTTTGTGAAAACCGAGATATATTTTTCAGCACTCCTTGATGAATAGAGTGTTCAAAAGAACAGCATTTATTTAAAATACAAATCTTTTGTAATTATAAATATCTTTACTGTCACTTTTGATCAATTTAATGCATCCTTGCTCAATAAAAGTATTGATTTCTTTCTTACTGACCCCAAATAGTACACTTCACAGTATGCAGAAAGCAGTATGGTCGTATTCCAGTCATGTTTAAGCCTGAAAGAAGGCGTCCAGTGACCTTTGAACTGTGGTGCTATAGGTTCTGTAGGGCCTGAGCTCTGAGAAATGGCTCGTGTGAGATGATGGATTAGTTCATAAAGAGGATTAGCAGGACAAATTAGCCTCATTTGTAGACGTGGTCTTAACATTCTCTGATACATGAATAACAGCCTACCAGAGAATGACACACAGATGTTTGAATGCAAAAGCAACACTCGTGCTACAGTAATGACAGATTGGACAAAAACACAGAATAGAAGCCAAAACGGTTCATTCACGCTTCATTTCAATAAAGTAATTTGTATTTGTTTCACACACATGTACAATCTCCTGCTTGAGCTTGTGGTTTGCTTGAATGCAATAAGTGTGCTTTTATGATAATTTATAAACCTGTGATATTTTTTCAAGATTCTTTGATGATTAAAAGTTTAAAAGAACAGCATTTATTTAAAATAGAAATCTTTTCTAACCATATAAGTCTTTACTATCACTTTTTATCAATTTAACATCTTTGCTGAATAAAAGTATCAAATTCTTTCAAAAAAGGAAGAAAAAATACTGACCCCAAACTTTTGAACAGTAGTGTATATTGTTACAAAAGATTTCTGTTTAAATAAATGCTGTTCTTTTGAACTTTTTATTCCTCAAAGAAAAAAAATGACAGGTTCTTCCGACATTTATAATAAATCAGCATATTAGAATGATTTCTGAAGGACCATGTGACACTGAAAACTGGAGTAATGATGCTGAAAATTCAGCTTTGTATCACACAAATAAATTGTATTTTAGAGTGCATTAAAATAGAAAATTAATATTTCAAATTGCAATAATATTTCACAATATTACCAATTTTTCTGTATTTTTGATATATATATATATATACACACACACACACACATATGTGTATGTGTGTGTGTGTGTGTGTGTGTATATACTGTGTATATATATATATATATACACAAATGCAATTTTTTTTTTTTTACTTTGAAATAACTTGCAATAATGAATCACGTGCAGTAGACCCAAGAACGTGTATTAAAAAGGTAAATCGGATCAAATTTGATTAATTTGATGGCTTAACTGTGTTCTGCTTAGGTGTTTTATGTTGTAATATGTTATATGCTTTGCTAAATCCAGACGCACTGATTTCATGTGTTTGGGTTAATGTGAACCGTGGTTCTATCATACTGTAAATCTACGTAAAACCCTCATTTTAAAGGCGGGTGTATCCAGGTGTGTGTTCTCATCCCTGTCCGTTTGGTGTGTTTGCATGATGTATGAGCGACATACCCAACCAAACGCTAAACTGATGCTGACATCAAACATGAAGATGAAAGAATATGAAGTGATTGATGGAGGGAAAAACGCACTCTTGCTGATGGCCGGCAGCGAGTGTGCGGTACAGGAGAAATGTATACTTAAATACGCTCGCGTTTACAGGGCGGGACGTGCACTGGTCTGGATGTGGGTGTGTGGCCCATATTTAGATCAGAATCTGTATCTTTACAACGAGTTAAATAAGCTCTAAATTCATTCTGCTAAACATCCATGGCAAATTGTCAGGTTTAAGTGGTGGTTACGCATCCAAAATACACATAATTAGAGGAAATGCTTAACGCAGTAAGTTTCTAGACTTGTTTGTCCTCTGAACAAGCTATACAGAAACTCAGAATGCTTAAAATGTTTGCTGTTTTCTTCATGCTTAAATTATTTAGCACAGAGCACGTTTCAGAGCTCTGCAGGTAGCAGCCAGGACTTCTTTTTAAAGGTTTTTCAGCAGGTTAAACTCTCATTTGTTTTTTAACCCTAGGTCATGACTCCAGAAGTTAGCATCCCAGTCCCAAAAGTGAAGAATCTGAAACCATGTAATCCTAGTATAAGGCTGTTATGCAACAGACATCCAATCATAACCTGTCTCAGTGATTGCCTCATTAAATATTCATGAGATTTGTACAGTCACATGCTGTTCAGTTTCAGCATCTGAAAGAACTAGTCTGTTTATATGGCGCCTGCAACTCGTTTTGCTTTAATAATGTGATGTATTTCAGAGTGAAACACAATATGTGGAAGAAAAAAGAATGGACAGGACTTGATTTTATCCGACAACAATTGAGTGGATGGTGAAAAGTGTTTCTGTGATACAGGTGGTTGGAGGAGAGGATTGAAGGGCTGTATCAGTGACAGAGCAAGTTATTACATTTTGATGAAAGAATACAAAGACAAACAGTGTTTCTCTTTAGAACAATGATGAATCAGACTAGAAATCTGTATTAAGAAAAGTAAATGGGCTCAGTTTTGATTTCATGTTGACTTCTATATGTGAAGAAATAATACAGATGAGGTCAAAAGTTTACATACACCTTGCAGAATCTGCAAAATGTTAATTATTTTACCCAAAAAAAAGAGGGATTGTACAAAATGCATGTTATTTTTTTATTTAGTACTGACAAGAGAAAATAATTCAAAAATTGATCTTGACACTTGATTTTTAATACAGTGTTGTTGCCTGAATGATCCACAGCTGTTTTTATTTGTTTAATAATAGTTGTTCATGAGTCCCTTGTTTGTCCTGAACAGTTAAACTGCCTGCTGCTCTTCAGAAAAGACCTTTAGGATGCACAAATTCTTTGGTTTTTCAGCATTTTTTGTGTATTTGAACCCTTTCCAACAATGACTGTATGATTTTGAGATCCATCTTTTCATACTGAGGACAACTATGGGACTCATATGCAACTATTACAGAAGGTTCAAACACTCAATGATGCTCCAGAAAGAAAAAATATGCATTAAGAGCCAGGGGTGAAAACTTTTGAAAAGAATGAAGATGTGTAAATTTTTATTATTTTGCTTAAATATTATCTTTTTTTCATTTAGCACTGCCCTTCAAAAGCTACGGAAGATACTTACCTGTTTGCCAGAAGACAAAATAAGTAAAATTTACCCTGATCTTTAAATTCAAAAAGTTTTCACCCCCGGCTCTTAATGCATCGTGTTTCCTTCTGAAGAATGAGTGAGTGTTTGAAAAGATGGATCTCAAAATCATGCAGTCATTGTTGGAAAGGGTTCAAATACACAAAAATGCTGAAAAACCAAAGAATCTGTGGGACCTGAAGGATTTTTCCGAAGAACAGCGGGCAGTTTAACTGTTTAGGACTCATGAACAACTATCACTAAACAAAAAATCATTCATGTGGATGTGGATCATTCATTAACAACACGGTATTAAGAATTTTGAAAGGGGTCATTTTTGTAAATTCAACTATTATTTTCTCTTGTGGACTATATGTAAACATCTTTTATGTGAAATGTCTTATTCAGATCAGTACTAAATACAAATAACATGCATTTTTTATGATTCCCCTTATTTTGCAGATTGATGTTAAGACCGTGTCTACAAATTAACTGTATATTATATTGCACCAGTATTTTACATTTTTGTCCACTGTATGTGTGTAGGGTGAACAAATTAAGGTGGAAATCGAGAATATGCACCTGAGTGGAAAGGGTTAAAAATATGTATTGTAATTAATTGATAGATTTAAATAGATAAAGTGTAATAAAATAAACATTTAAGGTGTATTTTGGACTGTCTGAAAAAACTTTTTTTGCATGTTAGTGTCTTGCCTAAACCAATAAAGCAATTCTGAAATACAAAACATGAAACCTGGAACAAGACAATCCCGAGTTAATCCTGTCTTAAAATTGACCCTGGGTTAATATCTCGAAGTGTGAAAAGCCCATTGGTAGTCTAACCTTGGCAGGAGCCGAGATGCCCCGGTGTGCCCTCCCACAAGGGGCGTTATGTACGGCGGCCGTGAAACCCGACACCCGGCGCTCGCCACAGCTGCTCTCCAAACTGCTATTTAAAAAAGGAAAAAGGATGAAACTTCCACTCCTGACTCCTCAAACCCCCCAAGCACCCAACATCCAGTAGCCGCTATAGCTGTTGCCAACCCGGCATAAATGCCTACAGCACCCGGGCAGGACCGGACAGAATCGCCCGCGGATTATTCCCGTCGCTCCACGGGAGGGATTTATGGTGGTGTCGCGCAGCAGACCGGTGGGAGATCGCGCTCATTCCGCACGACGGTTTATCCGATGCATGAGACGACGGCTCGCGCTCTCGGCCAGCGACGCAGTCACGCAGATTAACGGATCAGGATTTTGACTGCCGGGACAAATGAATACAAATGAATTTAGCGACCCGAAGGAGAGTCCGCAGAACCTCTCGTCTGGTGGCAAAGTAAGTTTCAGTTTTACCTCACATCAGGTACCAGCAGTCACGCACGTCGGGCACCACCGTTCCCCGGTAACACCGGGGACAAAGAGCGCTTGGTGGCTGGATGTTTGCGCAGGGCGCGCTGGTTTGTGTGTGTTGGTGCCGGCTGAATGGGCGCTTGTTCGTGCGCTCCACTCTACCTGTGTAGCTTGGCCAGCGTTCAGAACTGAACAGAAACAGATCTTTAACTGAAAGGCTCCAGGTGTACCAGCAGAGATGTGCTCGAGCCAGCTCTTTGCCATCGTTACGCGCAGGCAGCATAGGTTTCTGGAGAGCTCCAAGGTCAGCTTAATACAAGCCTCTTGCGCACAGGCATAGAGGTCTTGGCTGTGGATCAGGTCTTTGGGTTCATTTCTAACTCTAGTAAGGAGCCGTTTACGCAGGACGCGTTCTCGATTGTCAACAGGGATGGCAATCGTCCCGAAACTTTTGAACGATTCCGGTTCCTTTATGGTTCTTTTTAATTCTAATGCATTTGAGAAAAAAAGAATAAATTACTGTTTAATTACTTTATTTCAGATTCAGATACACGTCTCGCCTTTCAGTATTGCCAAGCGTTCCAATATTTAGGGTGTATATTTAAATAAATAATCTTCCTGCTCACACTTCATTCATTCAACATCAGCAACATCAACAAAAATGATACCAATGAGTGTTTGGTTCATTGCGAGTCGAATCGTGATTTGCGATTTATTCTAAATACCGCTCCGAAAGATTCAAGTGTTTTGATTCAATAAAAGAACCGACTCGTATGATTCGTTCAATCGGACTACACCGGTCGCGCTGTAGATTTAGTATTGGTGCTGCAGTAGAGTGCAGGAAAATCTGTCATAGTAGTTTATTTAGCCTCAAGAACCGTTAATATCGTGAACATCATTCAGTTCCGGTACTTTTTAAGTAAGTTACTTGAAAGACGCGCTCTAGGTTTTTGACTGTTGAGTATTCGAGCCACTGGTGGAAACATGGAATTCTTGGACGTAAATAGGTTCTGTGTGCGTGTGTATTTGCCACTGAGCATCACAGTGCAAACCACACAGTGTTGCTAAACAAACAAAACTTCCGTTCCTCACACCCACAACCGCGGTGCTGATGCCCGTGGTAGGAGTGGACGCATCACGAATGAATGAATGAATGAATGAACTCCTTCAGGTCTTTGAATAGTTGATAGAACAGCTAGATGTAATGAAATGTAAACAGAGAATCAAGTGGGGAGTCCAGCAATGTTCCAATTTGGAACGTTCCAAGAAGGTTTTATGCAACAGTCTATTATAGAACGTTCGACAGTGGTTATTTTTTTTATCGAAAAATAAGATTTATGGAACATCAAGGTTGTAAGAACCCAGCAAAAATTTACAGTGCTTATACAATGAAAAGTTTAAAGTGAGCTTTCTGTGACTTTAGACACGTTTATGGTGTGTTTTTACCATTCTGATAACGATTATACAACATATTTAATGATATTTACCCAAATGCATTGCACGAATCTGGTGCAGGAAAGATATCTCTTAAAATGAATGAATGAAAACGAAACTAGGGGAAAAGGCCATGACTCAGTCTTGGACACCAACCGCTTGAACAACTTCCAGCAAACTTGAATGTGAAACAGAAGTTGTAGTGTGGTGATGCTATTCAATGATAGACATCACATCATATCTATTTTCATAAAACATGATGTTATTAAACAAACGTGCCATCCTTCCGCTACAAGATCTAGTCCCTGAGGTGTAAACTGAAGCGCGCAGTGATGCGCGCAGTGATACACACAGTAGCTGGTGAACAGGTGTTTCGTGTCATAGCTGTATCGAGTATTTTTGCCCTGCTGAAACGCTAAATTAACCAATCATTTATCCGTTTCATAATTGTTTGTACGGTTTCACTGCTTTAGTGCATCTTGTGCGGTCTCTTCTCCGCTCTCTACCGCTGTTCGTTTGTTTTCTGACGCCGGTGATCGCTCCTGTAACCAGATCCCTTGCGCTTCCGCCGCTGTCCGCCAGGGTGCGCCCTACATTACACCAACACACGACCTGACTGGAATATAATCATTTAGGAGCCTCTGTAAGAAATATATTCTCGTTTCCTACATACATATTTAAATACGCCCAGATTGTAACACAAACTTGTATTTTGACCCTAAATGTTACAGTGAAATAGAGAGAGAGGGTGTTGTAGAGCAGGGGTCAGGTTCTTCCTCATCAATGTCCATCACTGTGTGCCGAACGGAAGGAATTTTCCACTCCCCTATTACTGAAGGAAGAGAGAGAAAGAGAAGGGTTGTTGTATGCAAGGATGGGGCTTTTTAGTCGTCTGTGTACATAGTGTGTGTTGGTGTGTGTGAGTTTACACATTTGTGTGTACATGTGGTTGCTACCATTGAGAAAATTCCACTCACTAAATAACTGCAGGCCTGTAAAAGGAAAACCTGAGTGCTAAATGCACTATTAACACTACAAATACACTTTCACTTTAATGCAGTAGACTTCTAATAAGCATATTATAATGAATATTTATTTTAATTTGTTTTTCCAATTGACAACATGTCATAATGGAAGTTTTGTCTGATTTTAATACATTTTGTGGTTAAGTTTGTATGGGAGCTTGTTTTTGGCATGGGATAAATCAGTAAAAAAGGTAATTGCAACTTTTTATCTCACAATTCTGACTGTTTTCCCTCAAAATTCTTTTCTTTTCCTCAGAATTGCAAAATATAAACTGAAAATAGCAAGATATACTTATAGTTTCTCCAAATTGGATGAGGAAAGGTCAGAATTTTTGAGATATAAATTCAAAATTGTGAGGTAAATAGTTAAAAATGACCTTTTTTATATTTTTATTGCACAGCAGAAAAAGGATTCTATAGGTTAGTCACTCAGACTTACACTTGTATTCGCTTTCTCTTCTAAAATCTGGGTTGGTTATTAGGTAATAACTTTAGTTATTGGATATTTTAGCATCACTGAGAGATGTAAATCTGTCAGCTCAATTTTTCCCATGCATATCTGCCACCAAAATCAAAATTTTAAATAAGTTTAGTTATTGCCATATACAAATATTCACCCGCGCAGTGTTTATGAGTCTCAAGAGATGTTTGACACATACATGAGTCATTTTTTGCAGCACACACACAATAGAAAGAGCACATTCAGCGGCGACACACACGCTGTTTCTCACTTGTCTGTTTGCGGTGACTTACTAACTGTGAAGTCAGACTGGCCACTGTTTCTCCTGTTCTGATTGGCTGAGAAACTCTGCGGCCAGACGCTTCGCTTCCTGACTCAGGTACGGGGATCCTGGGGGAGTCTAGGACCGCGTGGGTATGCGATAGATAAAAAGAGTGTGTGTTTTGTGGTCAGCAGGTAATGTTTAAAGCAGCTGTCAGGCGAAGGCGCTCACACAAACATGTCCGCAGACACGGTGGGGGTTTAGTGTGCCGTCTATCCTGCCAATCATAATTGAAATCCTTCCCCTGCTAGTCACTTCCTCTTTCATGTGCCTGTGAAATCAGAGGTTAGGGATCAAAGGTCAAAGTTCAACAAGGTCAGTCTGGCAAAAAACTACATCTGAGGTTCCTTTGTGGTATCGTCACACATAAAGTGTAACAGTTTTGACTGTATAAGCGGTGTTTGCTATGGTAAACCAGTAGTGTTTTACATTGGTCGTTATTAGATACTTTTATAGATTATGTCATATAGTCATCTGATGCTCACTTAAAGTTAATCTTTAAAAACATGAATCATTTCATAACACTGTTATATATATATTCTTTAGCAAATATCAAAATAAAAGTTTTTTGTGCTGTACGTTACCAGCCAAATAATTTGAAATAATTAAGGTTTTTATATCTGTTCTGCTCATGTTCTGCATTTATTTGATTAAAAATACTGTAAAATCTGTAATTTTGTGAAATATTATTACTATTTAAAATAAATGCTTTCAATTTAAATATACTTTAAAATGTAATTTATTTCTGTGATGCAAAGCTGAATTTTCAGCATCATTACGCCAGTCTTCAGCGTCACATGATCCTTCAGAAATCATTCTAATATGCTGATTTGCTGTTAAAATCAGTTGAAAACAGTGTTGTTTATTTATTTTTAGGTTTTTTAGGATTATTTATTTTTAGGATTTGAAAGAACATCACTTTATTTGAAATCAGTTTTTTTTTGTAATATTATAAGCGTCTTTACTGTCACTTCTAATCAATTTAATGCATCCTTGCGGAGTAAAATATTAATCTCATTAAAAAAATGAACTTTTAACACTTTTTTTAGTGTTTTATTTACGAGCAAAATAGTGTAGATTGACTATATGTGACTAAATAATCAGTATTGACCAGAATTTTAATATTCTGCGTCTTTACCATGCTGAGATGATTTTGTAAAATGCTTAACTTGGAAAATCCATTTTATCCATCTATTCCTCATCTATTCCAACAGTAATTAAGCTCTGTACTAAATGTACTTCTTAAGTATACACTTGTGTGCATATTTTGACCTTTTTCCAAAAGAAAGAAAAGAAACCGAAAACACAATGTTTTCATTCATTATAAACATGGAAATACATTTAACCGGCCGGCATCATCCATCGGTTTGATGGTTCACTCCACACGCTCCGGAAAGATGGTGTTGCCAGTAAAATGTTCCACTTGTTTGGGACGAGGCCAGTTCAAGAAGCCTGAAATGTGTACCTCCATTGTAATGATGATGTTTTGACAAGTGGCTTCTGTTATGTAAAGGTCTGATTTAGCTGTGCTAGCCACAAAAATAGTGGAAATTCAAATGAGTAACTTTGTCCTTTTCTCTGTGTGTCTCTAGGAGAGCTCTTCTTCTGTGTATTCTACTTTACTGTACTTCTTTTGGACTCACCCAAGTACACTTTGAAGGTAAGACATGAAACAAAAGTATGTTTTATCTCAATGCACATTCATATGTGTGATTGCATTGGAATTATTGAATTATTGCACAGTAATAAAGTTTCATGTTCTTACGCTTTCCGCTAAGTTTGGAAAGTTTTACGACATTAAACTTTATACCCTGATTCATGAAACTCAAAACACCCCACTCTCTCACCTACGTATGTGTTTCCTTACCCGAATTTTACCTTTTCTCCTGCCAAACGTCTCTCAGTTCCAAGCACTTTTCCTTCAGTTAAGCATGTCCTATAACCCCTTTTACATGAATGAGTGTGTATATGTGTGTGTGTTAGCGCGCGTCTGTTTTATAGACAAAATGACATCATGTTCCCACTTGACTGCTGATTCATGCTGATCTCTAGACAGCAACACACATGTGAAAAGGCCTGGGAATAAAGTTATGATAAATACACTGAATCAAACCAGAGATCACAGGCATTCAGATCCGTTCACATGACGGCAATGTGAGTTTACTGAGTTCATCAGCTGGCAGATAAATCAATCTTAGAATGCATTGCAACAAGCTCAGCAGAAATTTTCATACATTGAAGAGAAATTTTGATTATAAAATCGCTGATGTTTTTTAATGCGTTAGTCAAGTCTTCTAGGAAATACACAATTCACATTCTGCCATCTTTTTTCTTCGATGCTCAATTCTGAATATGTTTTTTTTTTGTTTTTTTTTAGCCAGGTGACTAATTACACCTAAAAATGATGTCATGACAACACTGATTGACTGTAAAGCCTTAAAAACATTGATAGCCTGTCACACTTTTGCTGAATATTGATTGATCATATTGATATGAAACACGTTCATAAACGTTTTATTCAGACGGTGTTGAATTATGTGAATGAAGTAGTTTCTGCTGCTGTTCTCATACGCTTGGCCGTGTCCTGGCCTTGTGAAGCCAAATTCTGACCCAAATGAAACACACATACAAGTTCACTGCGATAAGATCACAAATTTTCCCTGTCAAAAGCCAGTTTTTAGCACTAGAGTTTTGGCGTCAAGCACAGACACAGCTGTTAACTCGTTGCTTCGTTTTAGCCTCACAGGATGTTTTCCTGCTGGAATTTAACACACATGGCACAGAACTGTATTAGCACATTAAAATGATGTAATGTACTCCACAAGAGCACCTCTTGGCATGAAATCAAAATGAAAGTTTTATGGCTTTAATGTGTTCATCTGTGTTAGTCATTTAGATGCTATATCTGTCTATCTATCTATCTATCTATCTATCTATCTATCTATATCTCTATATCTCTATATCTCTATGTATTTAACGTGTGTGTGTGTATATATATATATATATATATGGTATTTTTTTATATTGTATGTATGCATTTTATATTATATAATATTATTGTAGTGTCATATAAATATTACATAATATTGTGTGTGTGTGTGTTTATATATATGTAAATACAATATATATATAATTTTTTTTAAATATATATAATTTTTATGTATTTAATTATATTT
>JAHKKF010516835.1:0-22947 GCA_019740295.1 Labeo calbasu | reverse complement strand
TTTAATCAAATAAATGCAGCCTTGATGAGCATAAGAGACTTCTTTAAAGACTATTACAAGTCTTACTGACCCCAAACTTTTGAACGGTAGTGTAGGTCTACACAAAATGTGACCCTGGACCACAAAACCAGTCTTATGTTGCACGGGTATATTTGTAGCAATAGCCAACAATACATTGGATTGGTCAAATTTATAAATTTTTCTTTTATGCCAAAAATCATTAGGATATTAAGTAAAGATCACGTTCCATTAAGATATTTTGTAAATTTCCCACTGTAAATATATCAAAACTTAATTTTTGATTAGAACATTAAAACATATTACCATAGAAAACAACTTATAGTAGTAGTTAAAAATTTTACTGTATTTTTTATCAAATAAATGCTTTTTTTTTTTTTTTTTTTTTTAAGCACAGTAGTGTACATTTTATTAGGAAAATGGATGGAAACAAATTTACTTTTTTTTTTTTTTACTTAATGAAGTTTTACCATTGTTATATTCTAAATTAAAAGCAATATAGATTAAAATCAGTAAACTACTATTATAAAACACATAATTCTGACTCTAAATTCTAATTAAATGAGCTACATTTATGTAGTTATGAAGCCATTATTCACGCATCAGTTGAATGCTCTGTTAATGCTGTACTGTAAAAACAACAAATCAGATGCTGTACTTATCAACACCTCTTAATCTTGACTTATTTGGGACACATCCACTTCCACACCCTTTTCACATTACTGTATAAATGGCATAAAGCAGTCCTGCCAAATCTATACCGACGCATGTTATATTACACCATCATATCACCATGCGCTAGAAAGCAAGAACGGATGGCATTGGAGTGACGTAATTGCTTGGGTGAGCTAAAACTAGCTCTTCACGCTAGCTCCTGCTTCTGAGAGAATCCACCCTAAAGGTGCTTCTCCAAAGAGCCACTTCAAATCAATTATTGAAAATGGAAGCTTTTAGTGTCTCAGCCAGACAGGTTCCCAGAGCTGGAAGCTGTCAGGTGAGCTGAACTGAAATGACAGAACAGGCGGTGTTCTGGGAAGTCGCGTTACGGCCGCTACGGCACGCACGTTGTTTTGATGCTTGTTCCTGTGATTGCCGTGCACACGTGCGGCGGCGTGTGTCACCGTAGATCGTGCGTCCTGCGAGGCCGCGCTGAAGCGGTACGAGACGGGATGAAACATGAGCTCATCTGAGGGGCTCCCACAACGTGACAGTCAGTGCAGAGTAACGCCATCTGAGAGCCAGAGCCGCGCTGCCAGACAGTCTGCTCAGACAAACACAGCCATCTGGAAGATCTCCACTGTACCCAAAAAAGATACTCTGTCAACAATACTTTCATTACGAATGATAACAACACAGTGTGATTTGAGTACACCTCTTCAGAAGTTTTGCTTTGAATGGCATGATCATCCTGAGCGCACTACTGTTGTCTTTGGTAGGAGCGCCTTGTGTGTATTTTGCTTAAGCAAGGTTGCGTTTTCCAGCCCTGGAATTTGGGGGGAGAATTCAAATATTTATACTACTGATTTTATATATGATTAAAATAGTAATCATATTAATAATTTTATATATAATTTAAGGTGTAATATGTGACCCTGGACCACAAAACCAGTCATAATTAGCACGGGTATATTTGTAGCAATAGCCAAGAATACATTGTACGAGTCAAAATGATTCTTTTATGCTAAAAATCATTAGGATATTAAGTCAAGATCATGTTCCATGAACATATTTTCAAATAGATGTATTGTCCTATATATGCACAAAGTTGGTTATTTCATTTAATATTTATTTTAGTTAAAAGCTTAGTTTAGTTTAATATGCACTATTGTTCAAAATTTTTGAGCTAGGTTTAATTTTTTCAATGCTTTTGAAATCTTTTCTGCTCATCAAGGCTGCATTTTTTGATTTAAAAATACAATAAAAGCTTTGTGAACAATTATTACAATTCAAAATAACTCTTTTCTATTTTAATATATTTTAAAATGTAATTTATTTCTGTGATGCAAAGCATCATTACTCCAGTCTCCAGTGTCACACGATCCTTCAGAAATCATTCTAATATGTTTAATTGAAAAAAAGAAACATTTATTATTATTATCAATGTTGAAAACAGTTGTGCTACTTGATATTTTTGTAGAAACTATGATACATTTTAAGTATTCTTTAATAAATAGAAAGTTTAAACAAACTTTTGATCAGTTCAGTGAATCTAAGTAAACAATTTTCTTACATTTTTTATAAAGAAATACATTTTGGCCCCATTATTTTATATATTTTATATTTCTATTTTTAAAAGATTATTTTAAAAAATAATTAGTGACCCTGGACCACAAAACCAGTCGTAAGGGTCAAGTTTTTTAATTGAGGTTTATACGTCATCTGAAAGCTGAATAAATAAGCATTGATATGGTTTTGGCCGAGATGCAACTATTTGAAAAACTGGAATAAACAAATTAAAATATTAAGAAAATCACCTTTAAAGTTGTCCAGATGAAGCTCTTATGCATATTACTAATAAAAAATTACATTTTAATATATTTACGGTGAGAAATTTGAAAAATATCTTCATGGAGCATAATCTTTAATTAATATCCTACTGATTTTTGGCATAAAAGAAAAAGCAATAATTTTGACCCATAAAATGTATTTTTGGCTATTGCTACAAATATACCCATGCGACATAAGACTGGTTTTGTGGTCCAAATAATTTTTTAATCATTTTAAAACATAATCTTGTTTAAAATATGGAAACCCTGACCGATATATTGGCTAATCTAATATTTAGCCATGTTCAAATGATCTGTGTCCACTTGGTTGATTAACAGAAGTACGTCATGGGTAATAAACATGTTTATTTTTCAAATATTCTGTAATATAAATGTTTATTTACATTCTATATGTTTTCTATACCCCTATACATTCTAAACCCTGCTCTCTAAATATTTCCATCACCATCCACCATTGAAAACGTCTTACTGGGTGATTGAAGCTTGATTTATGAAACCAATAATTTTCTAAAACCCATATAAACCTTGCACATTTTATACTGATACTAACATACTCTTGACTCCAATGTCTTCTCTTGCAGGAGGCCTTTTTTGGGAAAGACCTGCTGGACAAGAGCAAACAGAGCAGGCAGGAAACCACACGACTGCTAGAGGATGAGCGAGACAGGAAACAGTTCCCGGCCAATCAGATGAAACCACTGTCAAACGCATCACTCAGTGCGTCAGCGGCACCGCTGCCCAGTAAAGCAGTAGCAGCACGTACGTTTCTCACATCCACTGATGCTCACACACACACTCGGTCTGCCTCAGATTTTTGTCTCATTCTTTTTTGTCTTTTTTTCCATATTACATTCATACCCAGTCTGATTTATACATTTGTTTCTCTTAAAGTCAACATGAAATTTAAATAGACTGCATTTACTTACTTGAAGAAATGTCCCCTTACAGAAAGAAAAATGGGTTGCGAATGCAATTTCATGTTGTCTTTAAATTTGTCTGCACAATTTAGACCACTTTCTTGGAGGGCAATCATTAGACCCTTATAATCACTTTCCTGCTTTATCCGCATCCACAGAGAATTCTGTGGAGCCTCTAGTGGACCTGTCCGAAGAGCTGAAATCAGACACAGAGCTGCTGGGAATGTTTTCTGATAACAAGCAAACAGAGGAGTCCGGTAGGCCTTTATGAGTGTCTCTAAACATGAGAAAGAACAGCACACGTTTGCTGTTCAGATGTTCCTTTTCAGTGGGCTCCAGCTCTCTAGGTCTACTATAATCAGTGTTGGGGAATCTGCTTTAAAACATAAACTTCATTAGGTAAAACATAGTTAAACCACAGTACAGCTTCCCATTTCAAAAAGTAGCTTTTTCTTAGTGTAGCTTTTAACTGCACTACCAGTCATAAGTGTGGATACACTTGACTGTGCTTAGTATGGCTATTAATGAATATTCATATAAAACTTAAATTTCAATAGTTTTATAGGGTTGCCAAACGTAACACGTTAACACATCCAGTTAATAAAAAAAAGGTTTAGCACGGTTAACTCTTTTTGATGCCGTTAACACATTTGGTCAATTTGACATTAATATGTTTTTAATTTGTTCTGTGCGACTTCTAAAAGTAAAAAACGTTCAGAGTTTAATGGAACTGATTGGAGGCAATGTGTCAGCGTCTCTCTTTCTTAAATGCATACATAAAAGTCCCTGACACAGTATGCATTTTTCAATAAACTTGCAAATAATTTATAAATCAAACCCAGAATAGCGCATTAAACAAAAGTCATTTGCATTCTTTCTATGGTGATACTTTGCTGTCAAAAACAAGTGAAACTGTCTTTCATAGAAATGTTAAGGCAAAAATATCTTTGCATATGTAGTGTGTGGAAACTGTTTTATCTTCAGTCATTGCATAATTTGCTTTTATTTCATACTTCTTGTGAGTTTGTTGCAGTTTGAGAAATATGGAGTATATTATTTGTATGCAAAGATATTGTTCACTTATTATTGCAAAATAAACCCCGGATTTATTTATTTATTTATTTATTTTAATGATTATATATTTTATTTTTAATTGTTATATTATATATATGTTTTTTTTTTGGACTATACATTATCCCACTTATAATATAAATATTATCAAAGTCGTAATATTTCAAGAATAAAGTTGAAATTACAAGAATAAAGTCGAAATATTATGAGAAAAAAGTCAAAATATTTTGATAATAAAGACGAAATACTACAAGAATAAAGTCGTAATATTATGTGAATAAAGTCAAAATATTATGAGAATAAAGTCGAAATATTTCAAGAATAAAGACGAAATACTACGAGAATAAAGGCGAAATATTAGAAGAATAGAGTCAAAATATTTTAAAAATAAATTCGAAATATTACAAGAATAAAGTCAAAACTTTTCGAGAATAAAGTCAGAATATTTTGAAAATAAATTCGAAATATTACGAGAATAAAGTCGAAATATTACGAGAATAAAGTCAGAATATTTTGAAAATAAATTTAAAATATTATGAGAATAAAGTCAAAATATTTCGAGAATAAATACGAAGCACTATGAGAATAAAGTCAAAATATTACGAGGATAAAGTTGAAATATGAGAACAAAGTCGAAATACTACGAGAATAAATTCGAGATACTACGAGAATAAAATTGAAATTACGAGAATAAAGTGGAAATATTACGAGATTAAAGTAAAAATATTTCGAGAAAAAAGTTGAAACATTACGAGAATAAAGTCAAAATATTTTGAGAATAAAGTCGAGACGACTTTATTCTCGTAATATTTTGACTTTATTCTCGTAATTTCAACTTTATTCTCAAAACATTTCGACTTTATTCTCGTAACTTTTTTACTTTATTCTCAAAATATTTCGACTTTATTCTTAAAATATTTAGATTTTATTCTCATAACTTCGACTTTATTCTTGAAATACTACGACTTTAATCTCGTAATCTTGGATTTTTTACATTTTTTCACATGGCGCTAAAACGCTGTCGTACACTTACTAAATGGCCACTTAATGAGATATTGATACACGGGAAACATTAAAGTAGCATGAAGTAGATTTTAAAGTAGATGCACAAGGAATTAGTGATTCAGTGATACAAACGAAATTCATTATTCAGCTGAAATTAATTAGCCTTGCTTGAAAATAGATACATTATAAATAGTATAATATTTAAATATTTCTTATTTATCTATAGGAAATGGTCTTGATTGTCTTTTCATTATATTAATTTCTTGGGCATTTCCATTTTTCATTCTTAGCTCATTTTATTTTGCATTGCATTGTGTATGAATCATCTGCAGAATCTTTCTTTCTCTCTTCATGGTGCTGATCCCGCATTGTGTTTGGTTTGGATCTTTGTAGGTCTTGATTTTTGCCCTTTCCAAGTTGAGTACTCTCCTTCACCATTTGGTAAGAGCTCATGGTCATATTTTGAGTTATTTACTTTTTCTTCTATTCTCTTGCACCCTTTTGCTTATGTTTTATGGGAACATTTGTTTCACTTTTCGATTGTTGACATATCACCCACAATGTGCACTGCACCTGAATCAACCGTTATGCATTGTACGGTCCGTGTAGTCTCACTAAGTAAAACATCCTAGAACGCACAGCTATCAGAAGGGTTTACATTACCTAACAGATTGAGAATGATGTAGCAATGCAGTGCTGGACTAACAGGTGTGATCAAGGACGTTGCTCGGAGCTGAGATGTTCTAGAGACAGAAACGAAGGCATTGATGAACGGCCTTCCTCCCATGAGCGGCAGCCAGAGCCTCTACCTGAATGCACGAGTGAAGAATAGGGCCACTGTTCCACCGAGATCCACTGAGTCCTTGGTTTGATGAAAAGGAACCAACCTAGTAATTTGTGAAAGATGTTGAGCTCTCATCCCTGCTGTAAAAACAGCCTTGGAGAACAAGGCGGTCTGACCTCCCTCAGAGCCCACAGTAATATTTCTATTTGAATTATTTGCAGCACAAATTGTTTATTCAGTTTTGTCCGTGTCAGATATGAGTCACATAACAAGATCCATGACCTGCCCTGATCTGGTTTTGCTATGTTAAAGAGATAGAGGTATACAGATATGAAACTCCATGAAGGAGAATAAAAGAACATTTTGTACATCAGGGTCCAGGGTTTGTAATTTTAGTTTGTTGAGATAGACATGACATTATTTGTGTGCGTTTGTGTTTGTGTAGGTCTGGACGTTGCTCCTTTAACAGAGGACGCATCCGTTTCGTCTCAAACTCATCTAGGCCGAACTCATCCACGTCAGGTGCACGAGGAGCCACTGGATGGCATCCTCAGCCCTGAACTGGACAAGATGGTCACTGATGGTCTGTATATAACAAATGTATGCGTTGTTGAATGGTAATACAACTAAATGTAAACACAGTATCTTTCTGCCTTACAGAATCAATACTCAGCAGACTCTACAAAATACCAGGTAGGTTATAAACTCAAAGCACCAAACTCAAAGCCAGTGAACACGTTCATTCGATATGTTGTAAATATTGACCCGTTCCTTGCAGAGCTTGGTGGGAAGGATGTGGAGGATCTCTTCACAGCTGTCCTGAGCCCCAGCACCAGCCAACCTCCTCAGATGCCTCAACAGATCCAGGGAGCTCAAACCCTGCAAGGTCCCGCAGGCCCTGGTTTACATCCCTCCCAACCCAACTCAGGTTTGTTAAATGTGACCCTGCTCCACAAAACCAGTCATAAGGGTCAGTTTTTTTTTAATTGAGATTTATACAGCATCTGAAAGCTGTATAAATAAGCTTTCCGTTGATGTCTGGTTTGTTAGAATAGGACAATATTTGGCCAAGATACAACTGTTTAATCTATCTGAAATCTGAGGGTGCAAAAGAATCAAAATTTTGAGAAAATTATACAAAATATCTTCATGGAACATGATCTTTACTTAATATTCTAACGATTGTTGGCATAAAAGCTTTTGTTACAAATATACCCATGATACTTAAGACTTAAAGGAGAAGTCCACTTCCAAAACAAAGATTCACATATAATGTACTCACCCCCTTGTCATCCAGTCATAAAGAAATTGTTTTTTGAGGGAAACATTTCAGGATTTTTCTCCATATAATGGACTGATATGGTGCCCTGAGCTTGAACTTCCAAAATGCAGTTTAAATGCGGCTTCAAACGATCCCAAATGTAGTTGTAAACAATTCCAGCCAAGGAAGAAGGGTCTTATCTAGCGAAATGATCGGTTATTTTCATTAAAAAATATAATTTAAATACTTTTTAATCTCAAATGCTCGTCTTTTCTTGCTCTCTCTGAACTCTGTGTATTCTGACTCAAGACAGTTAGGGTGTCAAAAAACTCATTTCAAAATCATCCTACATCACTGCAGAAGTTCCAACCCAGTCTTTGCAAAGTGAACATGCAAAGAAGATCAAACACCCTTAACAAAAAAAGTAAAACAGCGATATAGGACAATTTCGAAGTTGAGGGAGAACATGAGATGGGAGTTTTTTGACATACCCTAACTGTCATGAACCGGAACAAAAACAGTCTAGGCAGAGTAAGACAAGACGAGCATTTGACATTAAAAAGTATATAAATTGTATTATTTTTATGAAAATAACCGATCGTTACACTAGATAAGCACTTCTTCCTCGGCTGGGATTGTTTACAACCGCATTTGGGATCGTTTGAAGCCGCATATAAACTGCATTTTGGAAGTTCAAACTTGGGGCACCATATCAGTCCATTATATGGAGAAAAATGATGAAATGTTTCCCTCAAAAACCATAATTTCTTTACGACTGAAGAAAGAAGACATGAACATCTTAGATGACAAGGGGGTGAGAACATTATATGTGAATCTTTGTTTTGGAAGTGGACTTCTCCTTTAAGGTTTTGTGGTCCAAGGTCACAAATAAGCAATATTTCTGTGATGTGGTTAGCACTCTAATTTAGAGTGTCTGTTGATGTTTTTGATTAAGTAAAGCAGTAATTGTCATAAAATCATGAGTATCATGTGGTCAGTAGTTATAGCTTACATGAATTTAAAAAAATTACAAACATGACACTCGTAAATTAAATAATTTGATGTATACTGATTTATTCTTTAAGTAATATGTTAAATTTTTTTTAAACCAATTATGAGCTCTAATAGATTTTCAGAATTTTTACAGCTCTTTTGCTTTAGAACATCTACAAATCTTTTAATAAACTATTAAGGTTACCACTGCATTTTTCTGGGAAAAAAAAAGCAAAAGGAAATATCGAAACGAGTTGAAAAATATCGGATATCGGCAAAAATTCAATATCGTGCATCCCTAGCGCTGAGCGTCTTTTTCACGCGTAAAGAGTTGAAGAATGTTCAACTGTTGGTAAACGCAGCACGTTTCCATTATCCTTTAAATTGCACCTAATGCGCAATTTCACAAAAAAGTTTTTACGCTTTTTACACGTGTTTTACACCTGTTTTTTCAGCCGAAAACTGCAATGGAAATGTTTTTTTTCACATTTACAGATCATCCCAGAGCTGATCACAGCCACTCTGATCAGTGCTTATGTTTATACACTCTGTGCTGCTTTTGTAAACATACACGCATATGCCTGTTTCATTTAAATATAGTCAAAATCCCACCAAAATCCATTGCCATAACTTATCTTGAGAGGAAAAAATTACGTTTTAGTCGCACAACGGTGGTTAAAGGATACGCTGTCATTTCGCAATACATTTTTATCGACATTTATAAAGTATCACCAAAGTTTTGTGCAAATTCCACACTGACCAACCGCCACATCTTGCTTTCACAAAAGCACAGCAACAGAACAAAATCATTTAAAACAAGGGCCAGAGCAAGTACTTTTAATATATTGTGTCAACACTTTCATATTCAGAAATAAACTGCAAAAGCAGACACTAGTTACACTTTCGAGGATTTTCCATTTCATAGTAGCCAAAGCGTCTCAACTGGAAAAAACACTGTGCCGCAGAAGCGCTCTCAAACGCTCATAGCTAGGCATTTTCAGCTGGCAAGACACGCTTTGGTGGACAGCCGGATAAAGTACGGCATTCATAGGTTGACTTTGAAAAAAAGTGTAAACACTTTGGCGCTATCAAAACAGTTACGTATTGTTTGAGCATCTCCACCAGGGGTGGGTTTCCCAAAAGCATTGTTAGCCAACTGTGGTCGCAAGATCCATCGTTACCAACATAGTTCAGTGATTCAGTGATTCCTGAAACAATATTTCCAACAAACATTCACAAACAGCATCGGAAAGCAATGTGGTTGGAACTACAGCCATTGACCTGTGGTTGGAAGCATAGTTTCTTGTTAGTATTACATGTGGATTTCCATAGATTATGCTTTTGAACAAAATAAGCAAGCAAACATGCAATATAATCGACCATTTGTAAAGTGTGATGTAATAGGAATCCTGCGACTGAATCAAAGATCTGAAAACAACAGAGAACAAAAATAGCAAACAAAGTCTAGGTTTGTTGTTCACAGCAATATTCTGGCATTAATTTAGTCTTGATTAGATTCATTTGCAAAAATGATTACTCCACTACCTGCATGACATCATTGTTGATTCAGTCATGACTAGTTAATTTCTCCAATGATGCATTGTACTGTGGTAGATAAGCATAAGTTATGATATTGTACAGGAAGCACACCGCAGCCCAACACAGCTGACATTGACTCAGCCAATAGCCTGAGTTTTGGGTGAAACTTTCTGTTTGGCTAATGACAGATGGGAAGGTGTTCAAGAAACCTCTTTTGACATTATTTTTGTAATTGTTGATGGTATTTGTACATTCTTTAAAAATCACACATTTACCGGAATGGTCTGGGTTTTTTTAAAGCTCAATTGATGGCGTCTGTGGCATTTGGACTTATCCCTTAAGTGCATTACTGGAAACACATTTTTGTTTGTTTTTACAAACTAGTTTTTTTCATTGTCATGTGAATCAAACTGAATTATATTCACTGAGATATATCTTGAAGACCAGAAGCATTGTATGCACCGTTCAACATGTTTTTGTACAGGAATGTCTTCACGAATGCCAGTGATGAATGGTTTGATGGAACCCAAACAGCAGTTTTCACAGTCCCAAATTGGTCCCGGAGCAGGGCCTGATATGGCTCGAAATATCCCGTCAATGCAGCGCATGCCTTTCTCAGACAATCTTAGGTCAGTCATAAGTATATCTGCTTCAGACATATGCACACCCACACATATCTAAATTGCAATATTGCTAAAAAAAATTTGTGTTGGTCTTTTCCTGTTCAGTAGGTGAACATACTGTGGTCTCGTTAGATAAAATCGGTATTTCTAGATGACATTTATCATGTCTGCTGCACAGGGATAGGAAGTTCAATCTGATAGCGCAGGAGACTGCTGGTCCGTGGTCAGCAACAGGGTCAGCTTCTGCCTCTGCTCCAGCCGCTGCCTCCGAGGTGGAGGGAGACTCCATGTCCACTGCACAGAAAAGCACTCTGAAGTGGGAAAAAGAGGAAACGCTCGGAGAACTTGCCACCGTTGCACCGGTCCTGTATACTAATGTCAACTTCCCGAACCTCAAGGAGGAATATCCAGGTTAGCTAAGGGATTTTAAAATGATCTGTCTTATGCAACTTTGAAAATCATAAAAGTACTATATGTTGCAACCAGTTTTACTATATTTAGTATGAAATCTAACATGTTATGTTATTTAGATAATATTGACCTTAATGGACACAGTCTTTTTTTAATGCCACTCAATGGTATACTTCTAATAGATAAACTTATTTTATTTTTATGTTATAACCTTGCAGACTGGTCAACACGAGTAAAACAAATTGCAAAACTCTGGAGAAAAGCAAGTTCACAGGACCGGGCGCCATATGTGGTAAGTTGCACAGTATCTTCTGCAATACATGGAGTTTATCGTCATCACCAGCATATCTAGTGTTTTGAATGCTGGTGTGCTGGCTTGTCGAACAGCTTTACTTGCAAAATTTTGCTGTTGAATAACATGGCTATGCTGGTGTATCACCGCTAAACAGAATAAACCAGCTTGGAATTTATTTCAGCAGCAAATGGGGGCTCTTGAGTGTTACTCAAAGTTAAAAGAATAAATTGGACCCAAGGAGCTCATTACGGTCTAAGAGATAAATACATTTCAAAAGATATGATTAAAGGGAGCATTACCTTGACATGAAGAAGTGTCACTTAAAATAAAAAAACGCTTTTAGATAATGTAATTTTAGCAAATTTATGCAGCCTTTGATTTTCAATGGTCTTTCTTTGATATCAACACTGCACAACCACTCTACCATTCACAGCAAAAGGCCAGAGATAACAGAGCAGCCCTGCGCATTAACAAAGTTCAAATGTCCAACGAGACCATTAAGCGGCAGCCGCCTCAGCCACAGCAGCCTTTAGAAGTGTTTGATCCTGCTATTCCACCACTGGACCCGGAATTACTGTTCAAAGATCCATTGAAGCACAAGGAATCAGAGCATGAACAAGAATGGAAGTATAGACAGGTAAGTCTTAATAGACAACTGTTTGGAAAACTTATTGACAGCCAGGCATGTTTTGGTTTTGTCAACAGCAAAAGATATAAAGGACATCTCTATGTCTGTGACTGTCTGATTTGTAAAACCGAGACACGTGTTGAATTTTTATTGAGAATTATGTTCAAGCCTGTTTGATCTGGTGGTGGACATCAAAGAGTAGAAGAGTTGCATTAAAAACAACAGATGTGTAACAAATGCATTTTGTGCTACAATTTTTAATGTTGAAATGTTTGCATGAACAGCCTTCAAAATAAGTTCTACTAAAGCATATTCGTTTACTTCAGAGGGCAGAAAGGAATATGAAAAATGTTTGAAATGTGACATTTTCTTCATGCGTAAACTCAGAAGTCTTAGGAACTTCTCAGAACTTCCAATGAGTTGCATCTGTGTGTTCCCTTTTGCCAAGAAGTAATTAAGCTCATCAGAAAACAGAAAAATAGTTTTAAACTTTGAAATAAAGACTTTCTATTGATGTTGGTTTGATTACTATTCAGTGAATTTCTTTGTAATTGTAATACATTTTTGCTTTTTAAATAAATCACAAATGGTTCATTTACATATCATTTAACAATTTAATCTGGGTTTTTTTCACTTATTGTTGAAGCAAATGAGACAGAAAAGTAAGCAGCAAGCCAAGATTGAAGCTACACAGAAACTTGAGCAGGTGAAGAATGAGCAACTTCAACAGCAGCAGCAGCAACAACTTCCGTCAATCAGCCAATCTGAGTTTGACTCTTCCGGTAACCTGAAGAGTCCAGTGTCTGTGCATTCCAACAATGGGAGCATGTCTCCCAAGCAGCCCAGTTCAAAAAATGGGGTATCAAAGTCACAGCTGCCTGGCACGCCAACATCGTGTTCCCCAGATGATGTCTTTTTGCGCCCTCATCCACCACCCCCATCTTCAGGATCTCAGCCACAGAGCCCTCAGATGTTCTCCCCAAGCTCCTCTGGCTCTAGACCATCCTCACCCTGGGATCCCTATACCAAAATGGTAGGCACACCCAGACCTCCACCCACTGGGCAGGGAACTCCACGGCGTAACTCAGAGTCAGGGAAATCTCCCAGGGGTCTTTCAGAGCCAATTGGCTCTCCAACAGCCATATGTAATGACCCCTATGCCAAGCCCCCAGACACCCCAAGGCCAGCAGGACCTACAGACCCTTTTCTCAAACCTATGTGCCCTCCCAGAGCAAGTCAGACTTTGGAAGGGAGACATCTTATTGGCTCCCCAGGCCATGATCCATTCTCTAGGGTGTCTGTGAGAAAGGAAGCCTACCAGAGGATGCCTCAGGGCAGGATGATACTCTCAGACCCATATGCTCGTCCTTTACTCACTCCTATCCCAGGCAGCAATGAATCAGGGTCCGTCCAGGTCTTTAAAACTCCTATGCCACCCCCTCAGGCTCAGGAACAGTATGCAGGTATGCATGCACGGAGAGCAAGTGGGGATCCCTTCGAAAGACCAATGATGCCCCCTCGTTCCTCTGAGGGATTCTCCCAGAATCAACAGAATGATCCTTACGCACAGCCTCCGCTCACTCCTCGTCCTGCAGTAGGTGACGGCTATGCAAATCAAAGGGTTCCACGACCGCCCCAAACCCTCCCTTTTTCTCAGCCTGGGCCAATGGCTCGCCAGCCTTCCTGCAACCCATATGCTCGAGCCCCTTCTACCCCTCGGCCAGACTATTCCCAGTGCGATCCCTATGCACAACAACCTGCTACACCAAGACCTTCGAGTGACCCTTTTGCCCCATCTCCGTTTTCTAACCCATATGCTAGAATGCCAGGCACACCTAGACCACATGACCCTGAGCCCTACTCTCAGCAGCCTGCGTCTCGCCATCCTATCATGATGAATCAACCCTCTCAGCAGCAACCCTCTCAGCAGACTCAGAACCGCATAATGTCCCCTATGGACCCTTATGCACAACCCCCTGGTACCCCTCGCTCAGGAATGGTAGACCGGTTCCCCAAGTCTCCAAGTCACCAAAGGACTCCTGATCCTTTCAGTCAACCTCCTGGACTGCCACGATCTGTAGGGCCTGATCCTCATGCACAGACATTGGGAAGGTCCCAGTCATTGCCTAATGATTCTTGCGCACATCCCTCACGAACGCCTCATCCTGGAGTCGTCGGACAGGGATTGGGACCTGGGCCCATGTCCAGTCAAGATCCATTCTCTCCTCCTCAACTCCTGATGCAAGACACTTTTGCCAGTCCAACAAAACATGGTCCGCAGACTCTTAAACATCTGGGCATGACAGATGAAACGGTATCTCAGTCGTTATCCAGTCGACCCAATCAGACTCCCATTCATGACCCATTTGAGCAAGCCCCCATGCTTCCACATCCTCAGTGTGGAGAAAATAAAGAGCAACAAGGTTTGATACAGAGTATGAGTTCCCACACCATGGGGCAACCCAGCATTGAAGCTCAAACGGTACCTCTTGCTGAAGCAGAGGAAAGACTCAGACAGGTGTTGTATTATTTTGTTGCTATTCTATTTAAGATTTGGTTTATTTGCTTATGCACAGTCTTAATTATAATTACAGTGTATGTGTTGCACAACACTAATTAACACATAACAATTTCTTTTCAGCGTCAGCGTATTCGAGAGTTGATCCTCAAACAGCAACAGCAGAAGAGTGCCATACGTCAAGATAAGGGTGTACAGGATCATCCTCTGACCATGCCTCCAGGAACCCCTCAACATTGGAGTCAGGAGTCTACAGGCCAACAAAGTGAAATTTTTAATCGCCCACCACCACCTTATCCCGGTCCAGGAGCTGTGAGAGCACCTCAGAGATTTCATGGGCCATTCCCAGGAGAACAACAGGGGCATTTCCCTGAAGGCCAGTTTCCTAGACCACAGTTTCCTGGGGATGCTGACTCAAATATAAGGCAGCTTGGGCCAAGGTGGGTGAATTTACATGCTTCAGAACTTTTATATTAAATGTAGAGATTAGCTTGTCAAATAATGTTCTCCTTTTGATTTTAGGATGCCCATCCCTCCTAATGTCCAAGGTCCTCTGGGAGTTCCAAGGCCTCATCAGATGCAGGAACCAATAATTGAAGCTCATCCACAGATGAGAAGATCCATGTCTATGGACTTGGGAAAATCAATAGGAGGCAACCCTTTAGTAACTCCACACTTGCCTCCTCGCGGCATGCACATGCAACAGCATAACATCATGGGGCAGCCTTTCATAGAACTGAGACACAGGGCACCAGATAGTAGACTGAGGCTTCCGTTTGGAACAACTCCTATGCAGGGAAATCGAATGGAATCTCCCTCACTGCAGCGACCCCCAAGTTTCATGGGTGGCCAAGAAATGGGATTCCCCTTCAATCAGGTTCCAAAGCCAATGGACACAGCAATGAATCAGCCTCAGGTAGCTAATACGCAGATGCAGGCATCTCTCAGCTTGGGGAATTTACAGCAGGCCAATATTCCACTGAGAGCCGGACATCCACAAATCCCCCTGACAAGGTCTATAAGCCAACCCGCTTCCAATGAGACTCTCAGTGCTCCCTTACTCACAAGTATCGCTGCTACATCTGCTGTTCAAAACGATGAAGGTCCTTTATCCACAAATGACGTACCTGAGGAGAAAATTGATACTGATGAATCTGCTGTGAAGGACCTTGAAGATGTAGAGGTGAAGGACCTTGTCGATGCAGATTTAGAGAACCTAAATCTCGATCCAGACGATGGAAAGGACTTGGATCTTGAAACGAATGACCTGCATCTAGACGACTTCTTAACGTCTGGAAAATTTGATATAATTGCCTATGCTGATGCTGATTTAGACCTTAGCGAGGACCTGGATCTCAATGATCCAATAGAAGACCACACTGAGACGTCTGATTTCCAAAAGACAAAATCTGAGAAAAAGACTGACAGTTTTGATGGCTCATCATCATCATGTTCTACATCGACAGAGAAGGACGTGGTAGACAAAACTGCCCAGTCTCAAGGTCACATCAGTCAAGATGTTTCTCAGGATCAGGTGTTGGCTTCCTTGAAAACAGAGGAGGATAGCAAAAATGGACTTAAAGATTGCTTGTCCCAAGACACTTCTTGTAAGAATCAGGTCAATGATAGTACTGCCATTAATCAAGCTGACTTTGAAAGTGACATTGATGCCAGTTTACAGGTTGCAAAGTCTGCAATTCATCCCGATGCTACTCCAGTGCTTTCAAGCATGCTGGTCAATTTACCACCAGAAGATGAATCACAGAAACAGGAACATTGTGGGCAGTCAGCTGCACAAAGCAACGCTCCAAACCAGGAAGCTGCAATGTCACTCAGTAGCACTATGCTGGGGCAAGAAAACTTCTCAGTGCAGGGGATGGATACTGGTCTCAGTATTGACCAATCGTTGGTGTCTTCCCATGGTGAAGGTGCATTAGAAGTCCCAGGCTCCATTCAGGAACAGCAACAAAGCCATATTTTTGGTTTGGATCAAAAGGATGCTGTACTCTCAGGGGAACAACACAGTATTCTTGTCCAACAGGCAATGTTGTCACAGCAAGGCCAGCAGAACAGACCATTGCTTCTGGAGGAGCAGCCACTCCTTCTTCAAGACCTCCTAGATCAAGAGAGACAGGAGCAGCAGCAGCAGAAGCAAATGCAAGCTATGATAAGACAGCGTTCCAGCGACTCATTCTTCCCCAACATAGGTAAGGAGTAGCTGATATATTTATGTGTAGTTTTGTTCTTCCTTGATCCAGTATGAGGCCTTTCTTTGTTTTTCATGTGGCAAACGGCTGGTCAAAGACTTCAAAGATAAAAAACTCAATGTACAACATTTCAGTTTTCACATAGAACTGCTTTATTGCAGCTCTTTTAAAATGTAATTTTGCACTTTTTTATTAATTTGTTTGTAATTTTGAGTAAATGACGTGTATTTGTCACTAAATATCTGAAACTAAAATAACACAAAGTACAAAGTCTTCAGTGTGATTGAAGCTTTTACTAGACCTGATGTTTATTCTGCAGTGGTTTTACATCATAAACATGATAAAATCAAATTACTCAGAAATAACACAACAAAAATGTCATTAAAGGAATTTTCTGGCAGCTTCTATGCCGTGTACATTACCACAGAAAAGAAAACCTGTACTTCAGTTTGTAAAAACAAACAAAAAGTCTCTTAACAGAAAAGCACTTCTGATGGAAGTGGCGCATAAACTTGGATTTGATTGTAACACCTTTTTTTGTTTTTTTACAAATTGAGGTTTGAAATTATTGTTGTTAGTTGTGCTTCTTCAGTTTAATCACAAGCTAAACAATTTAATATTTGCACTTCATATTTTCTAAGAAACTGTGCACTTGACTATAATTTGCCTGAATTTGCATACCTTTCCATTGATTTTTCAGATTTTGATGCTATCACAGACCCCATAATGAAGGCAAAGATGGTCGCATTGAAAGGAATCAATAAAATGATGGTTCAGAACAACATGGGAATGTCTCCTATGGTCATGAACAAGTGAGTTAATAGCCTTGTTTGTTTATCTGAAATATAATTAGATTTATTTCATTGTATGAGCTTTTGCACTAATGGCTCTTCCACTTCTCTAAATCTCAATTAGTGTCCAGACAGGACAGGCACTACCAGCTCCTGAGGGCGGTATACCTCCAGTGCAGTTGGCAGGACAGGTGAGACAGATCTCTTTATTAAATATGTTGGCTAATTTGACGTTCCTTTACCTACCAGTAAGAGTGTCGTAATTTTAGATTTGTCTCATTGTTCTGTTATTTTCTCATTTAGGATGGCAAACCTGCTCCTCACATTGCACGACCCAATCCCCCAAATTTTGGAACAGGATTTTCCCGTAAGTCTTTAATAATTATGGATATCAGTAATACAGTCCACTCATCATTTATGAGACAAACATCCTGAATATGAAGATGTGTATAATGTGTAATGTAATTACAAATTGTCATTTTACACTTAATCACAAACACGTATTTTGTACACCAGTAATTAAAAATTCCAACCTTTTCCCCAATCAAGATGATGCACAGAAGGTTCAGTATGAGGACTGGCTCAGGGAAACCCAGCAGCTGCTTCAGATGCAGCAGAAGTTTTTGGAGGAGCAGATTGGGGCCCATAGAAAGTCAAAAAAGGCCCTGTCAGCCAAGCAGAGAACTGCCAAGAAAGCAGGACGGGAGTTTCCTGAGGAGGACGCAGAGCAGCTGAAACATGTGACAGAGCAGCAGGGGGTGGTGCAGAAACAGCTGGAACAGGTAAAGCCTGCACATAATGTCAGTCAGTGGTTTGTTTATAACAATTTTGAAAGGCATAATAATAGTGTTGAAAAGTCAATAACAATACATGTATCATTTCATCATTGAAAACAATGCACCTTGTCATTTACTAAGAACTGTTCGTACCAAGATTTTCTTGTGTTTTGGAGGAGGTGTGGTTTTGGAGACTGTTTTTGCTTTTTGGATCTTACCCCTTCAAAGCTATTGTAGCCTCTCAGAAATCACCTACACTACCTTTTATTCATACATACAGTGCACAGCATAAATGAGTATACCCCTCTGAATAAATATAAAAGATGATATAAAGATTTTCTTAATGATCACTAATATAATTCATGGAAAGATGGAAAAATTGAAATGTATTAAACAAATATTTTGTTGTTTTTATTAAGTATATGCCAATATTTTCTGTAAGAGAAGTAAATTAGCCAATTGTGTTTAAATGTATTGTAAATGTAAATGTGTTTAAATTGTATTACATCACACAGTAGTGTGTGAATTCTTGACAGCACTGATAAAGCACAACTCCCTCACACCTTCAGCACTCATATATCCTATCACCATGGGTACCAGGCACTTCTCACTGTACTCCTCCTCTAGCAACACCAGAACATTTTGGATGCCTTTGGATCCGAAATGATTGACTTGGTCTCTTGAGATAAGAGTAAATTTCCAGAAGTCTATATTTTGTATATATGGGCATTGCAAGAGGTTAAATGAGTTACCTACTACAGTAGGTAATTCTGGTGGTAACAACAACTATGCATGTCACTTCCGCAGGCTGCGTTGTACTCTGTGAGATAAAGTGTCACTCTTTTCATAGCTTTTACTGGCTCTGTGACACTTCCATGGTATTTCTCCTGCTCTTTTTCCAGCAAAAATTCACTCATCACTAAATGAAAACTTAAAGTGAAGACCTGATTATTTCAGGAGCCTTGTCACAAGTCCATTGCTTTTGAATGTCGGTGCTACTTCTGCTATATTTTCACACTTAAAACAAAAATTTTGTTATTCCTCTTGTACCATTGTCCTCTTTTATGCTAAGAAATAAGTCACTTGGCAGTTCTCTCCCACTTGGTTCTATTGTTGCCAGCATTAAGTCTGAGTATGATTCAGTAGTCTATATAACACTTTTAATTGTCAGGAAATTACTTGTCTTTAAAAGTTCTGGTTCAATATACTTACCTGTTGATCAAAAATAGCCTTAAACCTACACTTTTTTTTTTTTTTTTTTTTAAGGTTTATGTAGTAACTTTCAGGGGGGTGTACTCATTTTTGCAACACAACATTTTATCACTTTGATAACAAATTCTTATTTTGCTGAATAATTTTGACATTCTTCTTTGGTAATTGGTTAAGCAGGCTTGTTGGAACATTATATCTCCAAAGAACCCTAACATGTCATCTAAGTAAAGAGTAATCGCTGAATTTAAGTTTTAGAGGGGGTGTACTTATTTATGCTGTGCACTGTACATTGTTTCAAAGATTCACCACTATATATTAGAAACCCAAGGACATATTCCCTCAAACTTGGGGACATTTTCTTGTAATGGTCAAGGACATGTTGAAATGAATTGAAAAATACATGTAGTTCAATTTAAGGTTTTTCTGTGCTTTTTTCAGATTCGCAAACAGCAGAAGGAGCATGCAGAGCTGATAGAGGAGTACAGGGTTAAACAGCAGCAACAAGGTGGCATGCAACCCGCAATGATGCACGGAATGCCACCAATGCAGCCTCACGCTGGTATGATGCCAGTTGGGCCCCCAATGAACCAACCTATGATGGGTCCCATGATGCCCATTCGTCTCCACCCTGGCCAACCAGATGCAGCTAATGTGACAAACACTGCAGGATGGCACCCTGGTGCACCTGTTCCCAGTGGAGGACCTCAAATGCCAGGAGTAATGCCAGCACAAGTAGTGCAGGCACAGCCTCCGCAGCCACCAGTGGCTAGGCCCAGTCAGGGGCAGGCAGGTGGCGAGTCTCCTCATGTGAATTTTGACGATACCAACCCATTTAGTGAAGGATTCCAGGAGCGTGAGCGCAAGGAGCGACTACGGGAGCAGCAGGAGAGGCAAAGAGTTCAGCTCATGAAGGAGGTGGAAAGACAACGGGTGAAACACTGCATGGAGCAACAGCAAGTCCCGAACTGCCAAGACGGTACCATGAGGGCCTTGTCCCAAATGCCTTTTTACAACCAGGAGCTCCCACAGGACTTCATGCAGCCACCCAGAATGCAGCAGCAGATGCAAGGTCCGCCATTTCCACAGCAGCAAGGCATGCAACCAGGGTTCGTTGGAGGACCAGGACCGTCCAGACCAATGATGGGTAACGGTCCGTTCCCTCAGGAAATGGGTCCTGGGTTTGTTTCTGAGAACCTAGCACCCCATGGGCCTAACTTTGTCCAAGCACAAGCTAGACCTCAGAGATATCCTGGGCCAAACATGATGCCCCAGAATCCAGCTCAAGGGCATCAGTTTCCAATGGAGGGTCCCACGCCCTTGCCTCCAAACTTTCCAGGTCCCGGTCCGTCGCTTATCCAGCTGTACTCCAATATCATTCCAGAGGAGAAAGGAAAGAAGAAAAGGAACCGCAAGAAGAAGAAAGACGATGATTGTGAGTCGCTGAGAGCTCCTTCTACACCTCACTCAGACCTGACAGCTCCGTTAACACCTTGCGTTTCAGATACGTCATCCACTCCGACAAGGAATCCAATGGTTTTCGGTGACCATGAGTTCTGCGAGACGTCCCAGCCTGGATCGTCTACACCAGGCTCCATGAGCAGCCAGCCCCACTCTGAGCTGGAGCGCCAGCTCTCTGAAGGCAGCTGCGGTGGAGGGCCAGAGATGGCCATGGCCCAACAGGAGATGCATGACAGGATCCTGTCCAACATCAAATTGGAGAAGGTGGAGGCAAGTGACTGCCATGGGCATAAGGGAATGGAGATGGAAATGAGACTAGGCATGGTGAAGGTGGAGGGAGAGAGGGAAGGAATGTTGCTTCATCCTTTGAACCAAAGTCCAGCCAACAGCTCGAAAGGAGAAGCTGGGAATGAACTGCTCAAACACCTCCTGAAGAATAAGAGGACTCCACCTCCTGCATTGCCCCACCAGAGATCTGAAGACAGTTTGAGGTCAGAGGAAGAGGGATCCATGGACTGCAAAGCATTTCTGCGACAGAGCTCCATGGACAGCACTGGGGTGAGTGATTCAGGATGCATCATTTTCACTGTAAAACATGGGTATTTATGAGCTCTTGTCTTGACGGTGTCATTTTTTCCTTCCCCACAGACATTTTCGGATTCAAACCACCCTGATTTCCCTGGACCATTACTTCCAGAGGACAAGAAGAAACAGAGGAACAAGAGGGCACCCAAGAGCGGCGACAGACCCGCTCCCCGCTGTAAAAAGAGGAAGAAAGAAGAGGATGAGAATCAAGTGTATTCCTCTACCGAGCCAGTAATGACCCAGTTAAAACAGGTACGATAAAAAATCTTTTTTATTTTCAGTCTAGGTCAGTCGTATGTACGTTCACAGCCCTGTCAGTAGGGCTTAAAAGCCCCCTCATAAACACCAAACTACAAATGTGTTCTTTTTGACTTGTAGTGCTCATCATTTTGCAGGATTACCAATATTAATAAAGTTTCCATGTTGTGAAATATTATTACAGTATGAAATAAGTTTGGTGACACTTTATTTTTAAGGTGTCCTTGTTACACATTACATGTTCTTACTATTATAATAACAATTAATTATGCATAATTACATGCAAGTAACCCTAAGTCAAACCCAATTCCTGACCCTAACCATACAGTAAGTACATGTAGTAAATTAATATTACTTAGTACTTAAATATATTATTACACTGTAACAAGGACATCTTAAAATAAAGTGTATCAGTGTCTCATGACATTTCAGAAATATGATGTCCTGCTTTAGTAACATTTCTTATTATTATTGTTGTTAAAACAGTTACACTGCTTAATATTTCTGCGTCAATAATTTGTCAGGATTTTTGATTTTTGAATAGAAATTTCAAAACAACAACATTTAATTTAAATATATTATATATATTTTTTTACATTTAGAAATGTCTTTACAGTCATTTTTGATCAATTGATCAAAAATGCATCTTTGCTGAATAAAAATGTATTTCTTTAAAAAAAATGTAGGTAAAATAAATATAATTTATTAAATCTTCAAAAAACGATAACACTTTAAAGTAAGGTTCCATTTGTTAATTATATTTGATGCATTAACTAATATTAACTAACAATGATCAATAAATTGTTACAGTATTAGTAACTGTACATTTATGTATTACAGTACAGTATTAGTACAGTACATTATTGCATATGTGTGTTTTGTTAGCAATTAACAATTCTTTTGTTTTGTTTTGAATACTTTTAATCAGCAAGGACACATGAAATAGTTTTAAAGTGATAATAGACCAATTTCGAGTAGATGTCACAGTGACATCATTTGCAGCTGCGCGCGCATAGTGGTTGCAGAAAAACACTGGTAGCAAGTGGAGGTAAACGCTTAAACTCCATGGAATAAGAGAAAAAAAATATTT